>JAUJYQ010000047.1:0-13180 GCA_033995645.1 Hemileius initialis | reverse complement strand
ATACATTTTCTTTTGTCTCGAGCTCTCGGAGGTCGGCTTATACGTGAAGAAGGCTTATAGGCGAGACTTTAGGGTAGACAATCAATTTATTCGGTAACTCAGGAGCTGTTTCGCCACCGAAACCACAACAAACGCATGCGTTTCTGTTTCCGAGCCCTCAGATTCCAGGTATTTATTTTGCATAACACAACAGACAGTCATTGAATGTCCGATTCGTTGCATCAGATTTTTGACGAACAGTGATATCAGAGATCAGAGACTACACCGAAAAAGACAGCAAAAAGAGAATTAATTATTGTGTGCGCGAAGACAAACTAAGTGAACGACTAATCTTTTTTTCATCAATGGTATGCATTACTACACAAAATCACAGACCAAGTGTTTGAAGGAGTGATATGTGTTGAGCGATGGGTGCGATCGCCACAAAGCTAAACATCTGCCAAAGCGTTCCGATCGGACCCGCGAACGCACACCATATCAAAAGGTATTTTCTGTTTCATTGCGCCTCTGATTAGATTATTCGCATATTTTCGTCACTGGCTTTCAATCGCTTCTAAATTACATTTATTTTCATTTGATTTTAGTTTTTTAAATTTAATTTTTGAGTCTAGTTTTTTCTTCGGAATCTGGATTTGGCTTTTCTCGCATTCAATGATTAATTGCGATACACTTTTACTCTCTATCTTTCAATTTTCTTATCAATAATTTATTGCAATTTCTTATTTTGAATTTTCTTACATAACTTTTCCATTGAATTAGTCGAACAGACAGTAGTGTTGTTGTGGACCTGCAAAACAGTGTCTAATATCCAGTTCTGTTAATACAATTCAGGCTTTCATTACTCCGATCGCTTGTATTCGTTGAAACGGTTGGTGTGACTAACCATTTATCACTCAATTGCTTGTTCCTAGCGAGAAGCCAACGATCAAGGTGTTGCTGCTGGGTCTGGACAACGCTGGCAAGACGTCGACTGCCTTACACCTGTTGGGAGGTATGCCGTCCTCGCCGTACCTCTCCATCCACTATCATATCTAATAAATTATAGCCGTTTTGTGCTAAAGTGCTATAAATTTTTAAATACATTTTCTCTGACTCTGACTGTCTGTCTGTCTGTGTCTGTCTTCAGATTCATTGGACGATATAATACCGACGATCGGATTCTCCAATTTGGAAATGAAACGACACGACAAGTTCAGAGTAATCCTGTATGACTTGGGCGGTGGCGCACGAATCAGAGACATTTGGAAAAATTATTTTGCATTAATTCACGGAATCATTTTCGTTATCGACTCGTCCGACATCAGCCGAGTGCTCGAGGTCAAAGATGTGATCGAGGAAGTGGTCGCCAACGATAAGATCGCCGGAAAGCCTATTCTAGTGTCAGTATCGTTCAGATTCGGTCAGATTATCATTGGGTTTATGTGGGGGACTGTTATCGGCAGATATTTTCTCACTTTCTTATCTGAATTTCGGATAATTTTATCGACTTTTCTATCGTGAGATAAGTTTTCACAATTTTGAATCAGACTTTTCATGTGAATTCCAAATATTGAAAATCAACTTTACTTCGAAATTATCACTCATTTTAAGGACCAAACCCATAGACAACATTTGATGACTTAGTTTATCAGCTATGGGAGGGTCTGTGTGGCTGATCTGGATATTTTCACAGAGGGCACAATTTTGGTATAGCGCAAGCGAAGCGAGCAATTCCTCTGATGATAAGAATTCTGTGAAAACTTTTAATTGAACTTGGAGGAACATTGTTGGCAATCATATCCCGCTATTAGACATCTCTGATAAATATTTGACGCTTTTTATACACAATATTTTCATGTTTTTTGTTGCAACAAATAATCTTTTCAAACATATCGATGAAAGAGATGCCAAAAACTAATAAAAATTATTTATTTATAGTTTAATTAATAAACAAGATATCGAGGGAGCGCTGGAAGAGCTCGATATTTGTCAATATTTAAAACTGGAATCGCTTATCAACAAATTCAAATGTCCCACTAAAGTTGTAAGTTGAAATGTGCTCGATTTGCACACTCCTCTGCACATCCAAATGCATATCCTTGAAGGCCGAGATTAGTTTAATGACTTGGAAGACAGCGAAAGAGCAAAAACAATAATATTTTGCCGCAAAGATTATTAGTTATTGAGTGCACCAAAAGAATAAAAGAGTTAAATATTAAGATTAGAATAATATTTGACGAATAAATAGTATTGAGATTTCATTCTTGGTCTGATTGAATGAGGCATTTCATTGGGATTATGTGCTGAACGCATAACTCATTGATCAAACGACTTAATCGTTTCGATTGACACTAAGATATGTCCGCCTTTTCGAGTGATTCGAGAAGTTTAGATACAATTCTTTGATCGAAACCCTTATTCCGATTAAATAATGATTTCGATTCGGTTTTTGAAGAGAAGCGAATCGTTTGAGTGATTACTCTATTATGTATTCTCTTGATTATAATCTCATTAAATGATAGGAAACTTGTTCTGCAAACAGACGGCCAGAGAATGGACAGAGAATTGATCCGTCGATTGATAGCGGCTATCAATGGCTCTTGAGTTACATAACCAACAATTGGCTCCAATTGAACGCCAGAGTGGAAGACGACTCCAACGAACAGTACAGTCAGGAGAGAAAGTCATTGGAGGAGAGGAAGAGTCGCTTCAGGACCAAGAGGTTCGACGCCGGAGACAATCAGTCGGATAGCGACCACCTGTTCATTAGAAATGGCGATCCCTTCAGACCCATCGAAGATGTCATACGAGATGTCGAACAATCAGAAGATATGAATTCCGATAGTTTTAAACATAATGTCAATTATAGCGAAGACAATAGCAAAACGATAGCAAACAGTGATAAGACAAGGAATGCCTTCACTGAAGACAAAGAGTCGATTGAAAATTTGGACTCAGCCTCAGACCCAGAGGAGAACTTCGGCCTCAACTCTGATACAAATGAAAGTAACGATATTTTCACTAATAATTCCTTATCTGATGGAAAGATCTATTGCGAAGATAAGACATCCGGTGTTCAAAAGAACAGTCCAATCGATGACAACCACACGACTGACGCAGATATACATTACGATCGCGACGGGGATGAGTCGGTCGAAGAGGTGATCACAAGAAGTGAAGCCAAGGCCAGCACAGGTAGAAATCGCATTAAATTCATGAGCGGAAGTGACAAAAGATGAGCGCAAACACTGTTAAACCATTATTTAGATATAGATTTCATTTGTCAGTTAAGAGACATTCGAAGCTTCGGAATCAGCCGACAGTTATATCTAGATGTTTATACTTTTTCTCTCTCTTCTAATTCAATTTAGATTTGGAGTCATCTAAGCGTCGGTCGCCTGAGAGCAGCGAAAAGTCTTCAAAGTCTTCTAATCGATCCGATAATCAGAGAAAAGTTAAGAGAAAAATGAAAGTAATCAGAAATAGTAAAGTATCGCCAGATTTGAGTGAAAACAGCTGAGAACTCACTTTTTGGTTGTTTTCGAGACAAACGCTCATAAATAAAAATGATTTTTTTTGCCATAAACCATTACCAAGTTTGTTATTGGCCTTTCGCTGATGTTCTAATCGAAAATACCTCTCAGTTTCTTATTTGTTGGTTAAGGAGATGAACGCTAAAAAGTTAATTAACTTTTCTCTGGTCTTCAGTTGTTTGACATCCGAACAAAACATTATATAATAACTAATCGGTTATTGTATTTCATAAAAGAACTTATTTTTCAACTCATTATACAATACATGCATTGATTATCACAATTATAAGTAGTGGAGAGTTGAGTCGCGTCTGGCGTTCGGCACATCTCTGATGGCCAGAGGGAGTGATTAAGACCTGATTGCAGACAATACAATACACCCTTTGTTTGTGGCACTGGTCGGCCACAGGCATACATACCCTGGTATGTGCACCACTGCATTGCCCATTAGTTGCTGGCGTATCAACAAAACTGATCTCAAGAATAATTGTAAATATCATATCAAACAAGTTATTCAATACAAGTCTCGTCTATACTAAGCGCACAAGAATTCAATGTCTAATCACTTGTGTATAAAATATCATAATTTTGTTATTCTATACTTTGATTTGTTTGTTATTCGTGAGAATATATTCGTATATAATATACTAGCTAATATTTTTATACGTATTAGATATGTTATGCGAAATGTTATAGAATTTCAATTATGAATATATTCTGGTGAGAGACTGACTCAATGAGACCGAGAGTTGTGTATCAGTGGCTGCGATCGACTTTGCAGGCAAAACCACATACCCTGGTGATGGTAGTGGTGGTGCTGGTGGTGGTATGTCAGTGCCAGTACCAGTACCAGTGCCAGATCGCAACAATTAGCCATCAGTCGGCACACCACCGAATTCCAGTGCTCCTGCTTTGCATTCGAAACGGCTGTACATTAAAAAACCTGAATTAAAAACAAATTTTCTCCATAAAAATTATATAATTTTTTAATGTATCGCTAGCTTTAAAGAGTATAAGCGATATATTTGACTCGAAGTGTGTACTAGACTCTCGTAGTATCCAATGAAACAAGTTTTTCAGTCCACACGTCACTTGCAATTCTCACCCACCGCTCCGTTCAGAGCAGAGGCACACACACTGACTGCCGATCCTCAGTCACTGTTCAGCAAAACTTGATGGCTCGCAGACGAACCTCATTCATGTCCTTCAGTACCCGTTTGTGAGGGCCGGCAAACGCTTGAGTGAAACACTTTTGAACGAAACTCTCGGAACGAGAGAAAAGTTTATGCGAAGAGAAATAGAGAAGTGAAGAGAAAAAAAAATTATTTATTTTTGCCGATAAGTTATGTATCGATGAGTGAGATCTGAGTTTTCGATATACTTTTGTGACATAAGAAAGAGTTTCTACGAATCGTTTGTCACAGCGATGATCAACAGGTTATCCAACGCAAGGGTTGAGCGATGATCGTCTCGACCCGCGACCAGACCTCCGACCACAGCAATGGCCCGACTATCGTCTCTTAATGCCATCAATGGAACTGTTCTCTTGGTTCTGCTGCTCGTTTGGCTTCAGAACCATCAGATATTGTCCTACGAAGTGATTGAGAAGTGCAGACAAGGATGCGATAAACTCGTGGTAATTATTTCTCAGTCTTTCTCAAGATATATGGCCTTTAATTCTTGCGCAAAATGAGTCCGTTTTTTTCTAATCAAATACTATATGAGAGTATAAGTGTTGTGTCGGTGGCTATATTTTCATAGGTAATAGTCGTCTTCCGTCGAGTCCGGTCTCATCGCTGAGAAATAATTTCTATTTCTCTCACTACTTGACTGCTCATGCATTACACACAAAACTTGAATTGCATTTTCGCTGTATTTCCATCGCTTTCAGCATAAAAATGCACTTATTCTCCACTCCCGACCCTCTCTCTCACAGACTGTGCCATACATTGTCTCACATTCTGCTGTTGCGATCCGTTCTCTTTCTATTGATGCCTACCTTAAGAATTCAAGTTCTGTTGAAATTCTAGGATATTTTTTCTTACAATATGTTGTGCTTTCTTTGTGTGCGTGTCGTTAACCAAAATAATAGTGGCCTTTCGTCCGGTCCTCGCGTTCCTCATATGGCCTGTGCCTCACACGTACTCAGACTTTAGAATACACTTTACTACTACTCAGGGCTGAGATTACGGCGATTCCGGTGTCGAGATTCCGGCGCAACGCCAGGTGTTGTGCGACGAGTACTACAACTGAGTGCCAGCGCCGGTGCCATTCATAAGTTAGCCTTTGAGTATCGGACAGACGACAGGTAGTGAGCGGGCAGTGCCTCCGGGCCTCTAACTCGCAGTCGGTCAGAGGGAGAGTCGAGTGAGACGACAATTGTCTGTAAATCATGTGTTTTGACAATTTTAGTGCCCTCTTTGACATTATTTATATTGCACTGGATTATCATTGTTATTGGTATTATCTGCACTGATCTAATTATGAAACTCAACAAGTAAATAAAACACCATTTATCAGACTAAATCTGTGTTGAGTGAACAGGTTGATTTGTTCAGACGATAGGTTCTGCAAATATTAGAACACGAGACGACCAGACGTTTTATCAAAACAATAATTAAAATGACTGAAAACAATTTGATCCAAAGTTTGTTTAATTTTTTTTCTGGCTCAAAGTTATCGTTCGACTGCTGAGCTTAAAAAATAAACTAATTAGCCTTCGGTTTGGCTGATTTTGTGCTCGACTGCCATATTTCAGTTTGAAATTTTTCAAGTTTAGAATTACCCAAGCCAAACATAAACATGCTAATTACGAGACCGCACTTCTGCACAATACCAGACACCAAAACGTCGCTCCGTTTCGCCAAAACTCATTTCGGTATGAAATCAGTGCTGACAAAGAAATTAGTGGTTATTTACGTTTGTTGGGCCACAAAAAACGGCTGCTTCGGCCCAATTGACACCCGATTGTCTTCCAGATAAAAGCTTTTGTTCGTGGTAATCGTTGCGTTTTATTTGAGCACAACAAGTTAACTTTTTCAAATGGTTTGTTAGCAAAAAATAGCAATATCGACGAAGTCGGGGGTATTTGCCTTTCATCGCAGGGGGAGGTAGTCTCCAATCAGACCCCTAATGGGGGCTCACCGCTGACCCCCTTAGCCGTCCCGTTGATCTCGACCAGACCTGGTCTGGACTTTGGTTCTAATAATTTGTTTATAATTCTGTGTACAGAAATTGTCTGTCGATGACGATCTGCTCACTAATAAACATCATTTTTTAGCTATGATGTTATAAACAAATAACTTGAGCCAAAGTCCAGACCCCCTCTGCATAGGATAAGCCGTGTGTTGTCCACAGCACCGAAGGCTTAGACCTATCAGTTGTCAGCGATAGACGCCCTAAGCATCGGATACGACATATGTCTTGTGTGTCATTAGCGCCCAGTTGTGGTCAATTGAGTTGTTCGAGGATTGCGTTGACTGACGGAACGCCGTTCAGTGATCGTTGCACTGCACAGAAGGCATGACCAGCAATGAGCAAATCCCCCCACACTTGAGATAAATTCCTTGCCGAGAGTGAATGGCTTGTAATTAATTACCATGTTCAATTTATTCGATATTTTAGCATAATAATTTGCAATTCACCGCGAATGTTGACTTTTTAATTAAGTCTTCTTCGGTGGTAAACCCTATATATTGGCAGAGTATTGATGACATTGGCATTCCGTCGGCCAACAGAGACAGCATTTTGATTGGCTCTTTAGCGTCACCGGCGATGACTCTGTGCTGTCATTTGCATCAGAAGTATTTCACTAACAAATTCCTATCGAATAAAAATTTCAATGTATTCCTGAAGTACTGACTCCGAGGTAATGAGATTCAGAGACGCGAAGGCAAAGCAAAAAAATTGCGCTCAAACTATAAAATAAGTTTAACAGACAAATAGTAAGACACACCTCGTATTTATTTTTCATTTCGAGCATAACTTGGTCGTCCAAAAACAAGAATATGGTTGAGAGAAAATATGTTTGCACATCAAACACATCGGGCTTTTGCTCGCGAATACCAGTTTTTGGACCGCTTTTTAACAATCGGTTGTATAGATTGGCGAAAAATATCTTTTGGCAAACAATGGCCAATAATAATACACTCATTAATAGTCTGAGTAGTTTTGCTTTTCTCACCGCCAATACTACAGCCATTCACTTGCAATGTTTAATTCAATCCGAGGTCTCTTTTTTATATTTGTATGTCATTCGATGTATTGTCTGCTGAATGGGATGAGAAAATGTTTGTACGATTTGTTTTGCAAATCATTTGTTCACATAATTCAATAGAATTGAGGATCTGTTGCATTACTGGGCCGTGAAATAGAGACTGATCTTGCTCTCAATGAATGGCTCATAATGGCCCTATCATGTGATTATCATACCAGTGTTGCTTTTTTGTTATCTTTTTAAACGCTTTTGTGCAAAATTAAAGTCTATGCTGGCAAAACTAAAGTCGTTGTGTTTGGCTGTGTATCCATAATTTTCCCAAGCTGCAATTTCCAAGCAGAAGTGGCCGGTACTTTACGCTCGAAATCATCTGAGATTGTGTGCGGGACTCGACTCTGGCTATGGAGTGCTTGAACTCGGCTCAGAGTTTATGAATTATTTATAAATTTCTTTTAAAAAGGATTTTTTCCTTTAATTTTAATATTCACTTCTCTATCGCACTCTCGGAATAAGGAATAAATAGTTTTCTTTTGGAGAAAAAAGAGAAACAAAATTCGATTTAATTTGATTTTATTCATCGCTCAGCCGATCGAGTCATGTATTGAAAGGATTGGACGACTTGTCTGTGTGTCTGTTATCCTGCAAATTGTTTTTCTGAGCAATGCGTGCAATGATTTATCTCACAATGCCTTACCTCGGAGTGTGAGGTCAATAAACACGAGTATTGGTGCATAAAAGGCGACCGATTGTTACGAAACAATTATTTTATAATCTCAAGGATTACTGTATTTTTTGTGACTCAATAGTTATTAAAAATAATAAATGTGTTTCAATCAAAATAGTAGTCTATCACTCTATGTAAACGCGAACTTGAATAATCGCATGAACAAGCACAAAAAAATTGATAATTCATTGAAAGATTAGCGCCGAATGAGTTCGGGTAACGCTCCAGATAAGAGTGATGCCTCGATCAATCAATTATTTATGACGACAACAATATATACTTTTATATATATATATATTTTTCGCGACTCAAAGGATGCAAAAACAAAACAAAAGAAAATGTATTTTTGAAAAACGAGAGAATTAGAGCATCGGTTGAAGAGCCGGGTCTTTAGACGACGACTCCCTACCTGTCCGTTGAGTCGAGCGATCGAATAACACACTAAACGCTTATTGATTACTGCATTCAATCTTTGGCTAAATTAGCATAAATTTTCTAAAAAAAAACAATTATCACTTGTTTTCCAATATTGACTTTCATATATCAACTGTTAAGTAGACGTCAAGTGAAAAATTATTATTAAGTTTACTTAAGGAAACAAAAATAGAAACCAAAGGATAAATAAAAAACTTTTTAAAAAATTCTAGAATAGGACTCGTTTTGCGCCAAACCATTGAACACAACATTAATCTAATGGCTTTGTTATTGTTTTTCTTCGCAGAATCTCGAGGAGAATGTGTTTGACATCGCGTGCAACGATAGCTGCAAACTGCAACAGGTCAGTACCAAGTTACCAAGGTGGTGCCAAGGTGAACCGGCCATTGGCCGACCGGTGGTCAGCCTAGCGTATCGCCACTCGGGGCTGATAGCCGTGTAATTAAACTCAGAGATAGAGTCGACGAGTTTTTTCGGTGGAAACCACTGGAAATGAAACGATAAAAAAGTGTAATATAATTCGCGTCGGAGTTTAGCTCTGATGGGATATACAGTGACAAAGTCAGGCGAACTGTCGGACCATTTTTTGCAAGTTGCAAGCTCATCAAAATTGTGATTGCCGTGAATCAGTGAGATATGCATCGGTGCACAGTTCGCATGGAAGAGACCGTCAATGCATTTAACATTTAATATACTTTTCGTATTCATTATTATTATTTTGTTCTCTATTTGGTTCATATTTATTGTTATTTATCTCCAGTAGTGTCAGTCGTATACCGAAAGCCTTGAACATCAATGATAGGACTCATAGGAGTGTTCCAATTGATTATCAAAACACTGCGGGAACTCGAATCCTGTCCTCGGTGTAGAGGAAACCACTCTTCTGTGGCCCTCCGGACCAGAATTGAGCCGCAATTGAAATATTGATCACAAGTTATGCTCATTCGGAGAGTCAAACAGTTTATTGAAAGCATGAGAAACGAGTCAAATGAATGTTCTTTTTCGTTGACTTCACTTAATGAGGAAATTGTTAATATAAAGTGACATCAAATGGCATCAAATGATAAGCCAACGGATCGGGTGCTCGAGTGGTAGCGGTTGTGCTCCACTTTTAAGCCGTTTGTTGGCAAATAAATATGTATTGCAAGCAATTTATGTTATCGTTTGGCAGAAATTTGGCCAAAAGCTTGTTGACTGATTCCAACACTTCAATTGTTTATCACAAATGGCATACTTGTCATACAAATAGCTGTTTCGCATAGTTTTGTTCGCTTAAACTGATTGTTGAAATTGTTCTCAAATACTATTCATATCGTCAGGCGTTGCCCAACAGTCTCAACAGTTGTGCCGCTCATTGATATTCAGCAATCAATTGATGCGTAAAATATATATTTATTTTTTTACTCAATTCTTCAATTCGTAAAATTCGGAATTAATTTTCAATTAATTTATTTTTATTGTTTGCTTACATAAGCAGTTGTTTTACGACATTTGACCTGAAATGTCAAAAAGCAAATATATATTTCAGCGAATCGTATAATAAATTCTCGGCTCAAAGAAAAGGGGAGAATATATCGGAACCGAATTGTTCGCTGACATGACGTTTGGCTCGCATTTTATTGGCAGAACACAAATAAAATTCAAAATAATTGCTTCAAAAAATATTTACAAACTCTATACAAATAGTATCGAACTTCGAGGCCGGCGAACAAGTTTTTAGTGCTCTTCTCGGGCCCTATCGGGACAGACATTAAGCGCCGGCAATAGAAGCAAAAAAATAGTTGATTTACTTCTTAAATCTCATTAGATATTTATGAAAATCATTGCTCACAAGCGGCAGATCGCGAGCACAGGCACACAGGCCTGGATCGGTCGGTGCAGGCGCTCGCACACCCACACCATTTTTCATAATGCGTTTTTTTCTATGACTGACTCTAGGCTCTGGTGCCGAACCGAACTACAACTACAGGCAATTTAGGGCTGTGCACAATATCGCCAAGTTCAATTGCCCAGATATACCTGATCTGAGTTTCCGTTGCAGACAATTACTGAACGGCATAGTTGTGTCGGTTAAACTTTAATAGCCTTATTATATCCCTACCGCACCTCTGCCTACCTTTCCTCTCATACCTGCATTGACTGTAGGTATGCGGAGGAGAGCGTCACTGCTCTCTCCACTCTCCTTCTGTCCTCTTTCTCCCTCTCCTCTTTTGTTGGCGTCCAAAATACTCCTCGGTTTCCGATCTTTATATGCATAGTACCAGGTATAACGAGGTGGAGAGGAAGTTACGCCCTTTTGCCTATAGGTTTATCCCGGAAACCGAGTCACCGATCGCAACAGTCTATAATTTGGTGCCCGTCATCGCAAATGGCATATTGATGGCACACAGATTCACAATCACACACCAAATTATCCCAGTAATTAATCAGTGAAATGATTTGCCGTCTGTGTTCTGTTGATAGCGGGGCTCAAAGTAATCGAGGTCACTGGGTTTGACAACTAGCAACAATTTTATCTTTGTGTCGGGTCATTGAATAGAGTCTGTTGTGAATGGATTGGCCGCTCGTTATTGGATTGGAGTCATTGTAATAATTGTCTTGATTTAGTGCCACACATATAGAATCGATTCAAACGGACTATTGAGAGAAAGCACAAGACTTCTCATGCCTTCTGACACATCCCCCGAACCATTAGATAGAGTCTTCATTCGGGACGTCAGCCCTACATCAGTGCATTCTCTCCCTCTCAGACATATTTTTGAGGAGTTTTCCTTGAATTTTAATTTTAATTGATTTTTCTCTGAGTTATGTCCGTCTCTGGCGTTCCGTTTGTGATGTTTCCACAAAGAATACAATATTTTCTGATATAATTTAAACGATATTTTATTTTATTTTTCTATTACTACTTAACGCCAAACAACTTCGGAGGTTATGGTTTGAGAATAAAAAATAAGTTCGCCTTTCATTAATAATTTAATAATCATTTCTTCTTATTTTCGGCCATACGTTCAAAAACTGTCTGAAATATTTGGCTTTTTTAGTCGAGTCACTCCCAAAGTTGAGAATAATTTATTTCTTTGAGAATTTTTGTTTCTTTAGCTGTTTTAATACAATTTTCGAGCTAAATATTTTGCTCATTTGCCACTCATTAAGACCCGACTTATCCCTCGTGCCTTTTAATGGCAATGATTTGGTCTCAATTAAGCGTCAATTTTGAAAGCTTTTTATAATTTTTTGTTTCATTCAAATCAAAATTTTATTTTTAATTTCCGATCACTTATACGACCAAAAATCTAACCATTTAATCGATAATATGGTTGATTGCTATCAATCATTAAATTAATTGATTTGGCGAAGAAAAACCTCAAATCTTTTTAAATGATAGCTTAATTAAAATTCTTATAAATCAATATAATTATATGTGAGCTCTCGTCTCCGTAAGTGGAGTTATAAATGTTTAGGATTCGGGGCTAAATTTACCACATCGTATCGATACCGATGATCGAGCAATGAATAAATATATTTCTTCTCCCCATTTCCCAAAAGATTTATTTACAGGAAATCCACTAAAAAACATAAAATTCAATTAGACATCGGCACAGGTAGTGCACAACACCGATGATATGTGCGGTGTCACACACTTAGGGCCACAGTTTGTGTGTGTTTTGGTATTTTTTTTCGGCGAATGTCTATCGAATGGTCGCCAAAAATATTCAAATATTAATGCCTTTTTGGCAAAACACAAAACAGGCGACAAATTTGTGTTAAATTCCTTTCTTCTAATTCAGCGATTGTGTGCGAGAATGCCAATGGTGCATGGGAATCTATTCGCCAATTACGCCAACCATGAAATGTTAGCATGATTCTCCAATAAAGAGGATAAAATTGTTTTTTCCTTCTAAACAATTTGAACTCTGGTTTAATTCATTGGACTGGCCTTTCATTTGCTAATGAATGGCTCCTTTCATTTGGCACCGGATATGCCATTAGGAATACAACAGACGAGTAAAAAAAGGGACTCTTTGTGTGTGTGTTTGGCCTCGCGTTCGCCAATAAAGTTATTAACGGAAAAACACAAACTCATTGAAACACTGAATATTCATCACTGAATGTAATATTTTGAGTGGAATCTCGTCGTCGAATATATATTTTTGTTTCGATCGTTCGGCGAAATTCCAGTTTCCGTCCCAAATGATAAGTGATTTAAGTCATTGCGAGCGCTGAAGAGCAACAAAAAATGTTGATTTCAGTCATTGGCTTTGAATCTAATTATCGGCAAAACGCATAAAACAA
>JAUJYQ010000046.1:0-13229 GCA_033995645.1 Hemileius initialis | reverse complement strand
AATACAGCAAAGAGTAAAACTCAATCGATGGACAATGTCTTCAGTCGTTTCGTCGATTGTAAATCAATTGAGAAATAGTTTGTAATAAACGAAAAGTCGAAAAACTATTCTCTGTTTTGATTTCGCGCATAGAATCCGAACCAATGTTTAAAATAAGCGAAAGACTTGTTGTCGTTATCGAAGAATTTGAACCATTTCTAAGTTTATAATCGTTTACAAGACATTAGAGACAAACCACTCATTCCTGGCCTACACTCGACTCAACTGTTTATCGGCTCTGAAACTGAAAACACTATTTATAGCAGTCTTTGAGACGTGAAAAGTGAGACTCAATTCTAGACTCGAGACGAAAGTCATCGATAAAACTGAGAAATGCTATTAATTTCGGTTAATTCGGGCTTTAATTCGTTGGACAAACAAATTAATAAACAAAACGAATAAATAAAAACAAAAAATACGAGAAATTGCGTTCATTTTCAATAATAAAAGTGCATAAAAAAACAAAACAAAAACAGAAATACTATTTGAAGGGAAAAAAACGCAAAACATGTGAGAAATAAATGAAAAGAAGAGATGTAATGAAGAAATTTGTTTAATTCCCATTAAAATACTTCCCGATTGCGGTCTAAAAAACGATTTTCCGATTTGTGTTTTCGGACATAATTTTTCATAAATAAAAATAATAAGTCATTAAAACAACATTTCGTTTGTTTTTCATTTGAAAATTACAATTATTTATAGTCTTTGTTGTCATTCAAAACGAACAAATCGTCGCATTTGAGAGTCCGAACCGAACCGAACGAAGTGTACGATTCGGCCAACGATTCGGTCCGTAATTTTTCAGTTAATTTAAAATTTTTTCAATTAATTACTGTACAATAAATATTAAGATCATTACCGGTAAGTATATTAAAGGAGCGAAAAAATTATTTATAATATTTATAATTATTTATATTTACTGTATATATAATAAAATGTAATAATTCTTTTCGTCAGAGCTTTTTCTATGACATGATTTTGGTTGAGAAAAATAGACAAACAGTTGTGTCCACACAACTGAAGGGGTGGAGACCTTCGGGCGGCCACTGCCGGCCGACACCCGAACGACAGCCACACAAAAACAAAAATAATAATTAAACGGATAAATCACAGTCTCATCAAAAAATTGTATTTATATTTAATGGTAATTAGAATTAATTATTTACTAAAAAGAATTGAAAAAAAAACTTCTTTTTCATTAAAAACTAACGAAAGCTTCGGCTCTTCTGAAGCGAATGACAACTGTTTTGATCACTTCTTCACAAACAAAATATCAGACAAAGAGTCGGATCGAAGAGAAATCGCGATTCGCTGTACAATCGATGAATGAGTTCTTTGAATAAAATTAATTTCAATTTTCAAATATATATATCGTTTTACAGATATATATATATCAATTAATCTTATAAATAGCAGCAAATGTATCGTCAAATCCATAACAAATGAATGCAAATTATGCCAAAAGTTTTAATAAATCCATTCTTTTTTCAAAGTTGTGTTCAATTTTTGTCGCATTTAATTTAAACGATTTTTTTAAGAGTTTGTTTTTGAAACAACATCTGAAACGACACACAATTTTGATTCATAACAAGTCTCAATCTGTCAGTCAATGAATCGCTAATACGTCTTATGTCTTATGAAATACTTAGAAATTCATGCGTTTTGTCAATTCATGTGTGGAGGCATTGGAGGCCCGCCTCTGGAGGCACACCATTCATATGATTAGTTTAGTAATGCACGCGATCACAAGTGTTGAGTCTAAACGTCAGTAAAGAGTTTTTCGAAGAGAAAATAAATTAATTGTCGATTGTGACGACCCGTCAGGTCATGAGTTGGCAGTCGGAGTCGAGTTCGGGTCGGAGTCAGTGCTGGTGCTGGTCGTCGTCTCACTGCCCACTGTATCGCCGTTCACATCCGCCGACCGGTCGGCCGCCGTCTCTCGCACTGAAGTCTTCTTTTCAGTCGAGTCTTCGGCGAAACTTTCGTTACTATTGTTATTGTTGTTGTCGTTGGACTCGTTGTCTGGTTTGGCGTCGGTGTTGTCTGTCGTGTCAATCGTCGCACTGTTTGCTTCGGTTAACAGCAAATGATTCACTTCTTGAGCTAATGAACACTCATATATTACATCGGCGACAATGCCGGCCACTCCCTGGTCGAGGATTTGAGACATGACCAGAGCTAACAGTCTTTGTTGGAACTGAACGAACAGTTGCCGATTCTCGGGAACGCGAGACAAACACCTGAGCGTTGAGGCCGACCGCCGCACCATATCTAACGTCGTTCCCATCAGTTCGGGATTTTCCCTCAAGGCGTTGATGCCCTGGGCATTGGCCACTTGGAGGGCCGACTGTTCCGCCTGTTCGACGAATGATATTAACAGTGGAATCGCACAACCGGTCAAAGCTATCGCCCGCGCAGACGATGAGTCAGCCGCCGAGAGGTTAGATAACAAGACGACAGAAAACTCGCGAATTGTTTGGTCTTCGTGTCGGCTCAGAGACCGCGAGAGGTTTTGGTAGAGTTTGTCGATACGACTCCACGGAGGAGTGGCCAGAATGAGGTCCACATTAGAGTCTAAAATCGATAACTTGGATAAGGCTTCGAATGCGAGCCGTTGTGGTGAGAGATAGTGGTTGGCCGAGGGAAGAGTGTCTTGAGCGTAGGACGAGGGGCACACCGCCCAGTGGAGCAGACCGTCCAGGAAGGGCAGACTGATCTGCTCGGGATATGGCGACAGATCTAACTGACCGCTCAGGTTAGCAATGGTCACCAGTGTGTTCTCTCTGATGGTGTGCAGCACATCCCACCACCACTCCTTCTCTACTATCTTCTCGTTCTTTTCTCTCTCTTCACTGGCGAACAGTTCTTCTTCGATGGATCGCTCGAAATTACGTTTCCGCGACACATGTGAGTGATGTAAGAGAAGAAGTCGAGACATAACGAGCAGAAGACCTGAATGTTTGGACATATTTTCGTCATTGCCCGGAACGAACGACAAGTTGCGAATGAGTGTCGAGAGACAAAGACATCTTCGGGTGAGAGCGTCCTGGTAGTCGTAGCCCACCTGCACAGCCGGCTCTTCCATGTCATACGACTCTTCCTCGAACTCTTCAGTCACTTTGCGTTTGTTGAACCGATCCAAATCAGAATCTCTGACTCGAGGATACTTCAGGTCATCTGATTTGATGCTCTCTTTGTCTGAATTAACAGAATTGTCATTATTATCGTTATTATCACTGCTGTCGATATCTTCTGTCTTGATATCGCACTTTTTATTGATTATATTATTCTTAGTTTCGATCACTTTGTTGTCTAATTTGTCGACCACTTCATTAACACTCTTCAGATCACTCATGTCTTCCGATGCACTTATCTTCCAACTGAAACTCGACGTTCGGTTCCGTCGCTTACTTTTCCTAATAATTCTCACAAATCGGACATAATTTTCGTCCGACTCAAAGTGAGTTTGTATATGAAGTGTCGATTCACCGCCGCCGGCCGTCCAGTGGTCAACACCGCCAGTGAAGCCGTCCTTCATCAGGTCCCAGGCCTTGTCGGGGTCGTCGATGAACAAAGAAGTTGCCTTGTCCTTTATTTTAACCGGTTTTCCATTGCGAGACTTAAATGTGAAGTTTGTTGTATTGAGAAGAACCAACTGTTCCTCAGTTGGAATGATTTGTTTTTTAGGTGTCGAACACCTCTCGTCGTCCGTCTCTTCACTCAGTTCTTCGCTGTCACTGTCACACAAGTCTTTGTTCAACTCATACCACAGTTTCGGATTATTCTTCACCCCATTAACCAACCCATTGTCGCCCTCTTTATTGCAAGGTTTCGACTCAAAGCCAATCTCTGTGTCTTCGAAGAGACCGCAGAAGATCTCATTTAAGTATCTCTTGTAGTGCTCGAGCAGAACCTCTAGCAGTCCGGGCATGTGTTGGAGACCGAAGTAGAGGACAGTGGAGTCGTCGTGGAGGAGAACACTGAGGATGTCGAGCGCCCACGTGCTCTCGGCTAACAGACCCGACTTCAGACACATAATCAGACGCCAGGCCTCCACCGAACTCAGGTCTCGGGCGCACAACTTGCGTCGTTTGCTCATCGTTGGTGTCATAGCCTCGACTGAGTCGGGTGGGAATATAATCTCTTTCTTGAGCTGATGGAACATTGGATGCTGTTGTGGGTGAGAGTATGGCATCGGCCCCATCGACGGGTGCTGACCCATCATATGTGGCGGCACTTTGTTAGGCGTCGGCATCTTATTTGGTGCCATATTTGTCATATACGGAGCTCGGGTTTGATCGCTTCGACCGGAATAGTTGGCCATTTTGTTGATTTGATGGGCGCCGCCATAAGGAGTGGGTCCGGAATACAATTCCTGTGGCGGAACAGCGTGAGACTGGTTGAACCTGTTGTGGCTCCAATTGGGTCCGTTGTCCATTCGGGACATGTGGTCCCAGCCATCTCTGACTTGAGGTGCGGGCGGACCGCCATAAGGCGATGCCGACGAGTTGGGAGGCATATGCGAAGCCGATGGCGGCCCATAAGCTCGATATTGATTATCACGATTCCAATGCGGTTGACTCGCAGGAGGGTTTGGCGGCGTTTGCAGACTGTTGGCCGAACTCACGTACGGCGGGTACTGTCCTGAAGGAGGCATTGCGGGCTGGCCCGAGCCGTAGGTATTGTTGATGGGCGGGTAGTGTTGATCTGGTTTCATGAAGTCTGGGTGTCGTTTCTGACTGAACTGATTGCCTGCGCTCGGGTGCCATGTGGTGCCCGTCTGAGTCTGCGGCTGAGCAGTGTTGGCGGCGGCCGCCGGACCTGACTTCTGACCGGACATCACTCCCATTGGCTGTGCATTAGAAGCACTCGAATAGTGAGGTTGAGAACCGGAATAATTCTGAAACAACAGAGAAAATGAGTCAATCAATTGGGTTATAATTAGTGATCAGTAATCAGTGATTTAAAACTCAAACGAAATTGATTGAAATATTTGACAATTCGTGCGGTTATTGGACTAAAAATAAATGTTAACCAATGGTGACATACTTGAGATGATTGAGATATTTTGGCGGCAAGTAGTCTCTGTGCCAAGGGACTTTGCATTCGCAACATGGCATTCTGCGATAGGCAACCATTCACAGACATTAAGGGAAAAAAAGAGATAAAATAAATAAATAATAAATACAACAAAATTCAAATCAAATCATAATATTCTAATGAATTAAATGACATGCATTGGGTTAGTGTCGGGATTGGGATTAGGACTGTGTTTGGAGTCAAATGACAACTATTTCAGTGCAGACACACTTCGTTACGACACTCGGTCTCTCATTACTGATAGATATTTGTGACAAAACAGCAAATAATTTGTGAAATAATTGGACAGAAAGTGAATGAATGTGTAGAATAAATAAGTGAATGAATAGCTTAATGAAGAATATTTAAGAGCAATAGTCGATCGAAAGCATGTCTGAAATAAATGCAAGACAACTGACAACAAAACAAATTCATTTGCAATTTGCAAACCAACGAAAGCCAAAGGATCGCTCGCTTTAATATATTACAATTCACTTGTAAACTATTAAAAACACTTTTGTAATCACTTAAATAAGCACTTATTGGGCAAAAGTGAAACCAATTTGTGTTAAGAGTTAACCCAAAGTTTCAAATAATTATCAAAATTGTATGGAATTAGCGAACAGACTAATGAAAAAAAAGTGAATCGAATTCAATACTAGTTAATAGAGCGCGTGCTTTAAGACTAAAACATATGGTTTTTCACTTGTTTTGTATCTATAATTGCGATAATATATAAAAAAATGAATTAATAGAGCGAAATAACACGACTTCGTATTAGTCTGCGAGCACTGACTCACTCAGACAATACAAATTCGCGATTTGGTGGTCGCGAACGCAGATTAATCACGAGATAAGCCATAATTGTAACGCTTTGTTCATTGCCAGAGATATTCTGAGACAAACCGATTCTTACAAATGGCTCGCAGAGGGGAACCCCTTCTGTGAGACGACATTCACACAAGTATTTGCTTACTTACGAAAAACAATAAATAAATAAAGAGTTTTTTGCCAAAAACAATCACAACATTTAATTGTGACCATCAATCAGAGGACAGACATAATTAGAGGATATTATTGATGATTGAATGTCACAATTTTGAAACTCGATTACTGATATGGCTATCGCTTTCCAATGCGATATCACTCATGTTTCCAGGCATTGGCGTTAAATTCAAATTCATTTTTTGCAATGTTTTTCTTTTTGTCAGATAAATAGACGAATAGTCTGTCAGTGTGTCTGAGAAGTGAGGCTAAGATAGAGCGTAAAACTATGTTAGAGTAAGTCATTTATTGGTATAATTAAAATTCAGGTTCTAATCGTCAAATGATGAACGACTTGTTGTGAGATATGAGTGCGAGTCTGAGCTGAGGTGCGATCCTCTCATCAATTATTAGTTTTTCCTTACATTAATTGATACAAACTATGGTGAATCGAGTTATTTATCAGTTGCCATGAGAATAATGGTTTGAAGTCATTGTTTATTATTCAAATCCAACAACAAGTTAGTCTCAGTTAGTGCACTGCAGACACACTGCTATTGATATTTCAATCAATTTATTCAGCAAATAGTGAATTAATGCAAGTCTTTCAGTGTTATAAATGTTAGTAAAGAATGTTAGCGAAAGACTGGTCCGACCAGTGGTTCAATGGCTCACTGGTTATAGTGATTGAAAAGTTTTGATCGAAAGTTATGATAATTAAAATTAATTGAAAGCTCGAATAAATCGGAAGAATGTTAGTAAACCAAATGCGAATTCATTGCAAACTCAATCAATTAATTAAACTTTACATTCATTCAAACGATTGTTAAAGAACTTGAAGAGTGCAATGAATGCACAGATCCTGACATGTCTTCCAACCAATGTATGTCAACAACAATAGACTCAATTCAATCATTTTGTTCACCAGATTATCGACTGACAGACAGACGAAGACGACAAACCTGGTAATCGTTGGACTTGAAGTTTTCTTGAGACGCGTTATTGTAATTCATTTGCTGACCCATAGCTCCGTACTGTCCGATCGGCGACGCACCGCCTCTCGAGAAGTTGGGAGCAGAAGATGGCGGAGTGTTCGGTGGAAGAGGCGCTGCCGGTTGGTTACCCGGCGCACCCGGGTATTGACCTCGAGGCGGGTGACTGGCTGGTGGCTGATGGGGCGGCTGCTGGCCATACATTGAGTCTTGTGACGGACGGTTGTGTCCTTCGAAACGAGTGTCCACCCGATAAGAATCATATCCCTGTTGTTGGTTATAATATGGCGACGGATGAGACATACGGGCCGGTGGGTAGACCTGCGATTGGGGTGGAGGGCCTCCGTAGGGGTCTGTCTGTGCGGCCGACCTGTTATACCCGTCATTATACTCTCCGTAATGGTTTTGCGGCGG
This sequence comes from Hemileius initialis, assembly GCA_033995645.1. Taxonomy (NCBI): domain Eukaryota; kingdom Metazoa; phylum Arthropoda; class Arachnida; order Sarcoptiformes; family Hemileiidae; genus Hemileius; species Hemileius initialis. The sequence goes on along the minus strand of JAUJYQ010000046.1, from coordinate 5,721 downwards.
CGGATGGTTTGGTTGTTGAGTCGGTTGTGTTGACACTAAAGTGACAAATAATACACTTTTAGTATTCAAATGTTTTAAAGCAATTATAATTACTGTTGTAATCGTTTGACTGCTGAGGAGGTGTGGGACCAGTTGGTGGTTGTGGACCTGCAGGTGCTTGAGCTGGAGGTTGGGAAGGAGGTCGCGAGTGATATCCTGCCCGGTGTTGCATGTCGTCTGAGAACGGGTCCTTCACACTAATGCTCTCGTGGTTGGTCATCGGCGGCACTGATGATGAGTTCTGACCACTGATGTGCGGCGGCGGAGGACCTGTCATTGGTGGCGGTCCCGATGGATGTGGATATCCGGTTGCGGGGTTCACATTCATACTGTCGTGATTGGTCATCGGTGGCATTGAAGCCGAGTTCTGACCACTGATGTGTGGTGGAGGCGGACCCGACATGGGTGGCGGGCCTGACAGGTGTGGGTAACCCGAAGGAGGGTTCACATTCATACCCTCGTGATTGTTCATTTGTGGCATTGACGCCGAGTTCTGTCCGCTCACGTGCGGTGGCGGTGGACCTGACATTTGCGGCGGTCCCGATGGATGTGGATATCCAGATGGATGATGGGGTGGTTGTTGTGGGTATTCGGAGTTAGGCATTGAAGGGTTGGGTGGATAGGGTGGTTGTGGCGGGTAGGACCCCGGTGGGCCATACCCGTCTATGGAAGGCGGACCGGTGTGACCCTGGAAAGATGGTTCTGGAGGTGGCACTGCATTCGCTTTGTTCTTCTTTCGATTACTAGTGTCGAGGGAGGCGAGGATGGGCTGGGGGTCAACCCCTCCTCTGTCGAACTTGCACTCAAATGGAAATAAATGTTTGATATATTGTTTTCTCAGAGTATATGCAGCACTAGAAGAGGTGGCGATATTGCAGATAACAGTGCACTCCTTCCAGAGCTTAGCTCTGGACACTTCAACAAAACCACCTCTCTCTTTGACGGCCAGGTATAGCCGGTAGAGATCGAGCGGTACTTTACTAATAGTTGGACACTGCGAGATAGGAGTTCCCCTCTCCTCTTGGTATCCGATCAGTTTGTCTAGAAAGGCCTTCCTCTCGGGCTCGTCCGACATGTCGTACAACTTCATCAGTCCGTCGGGACGCTAGAGATGGACAGCAAACAAAACAAATTAGTTATTGTTGTTGAGTCCATCTGTAGGAACAGAGATGACAATGAAAGACATTTATGACAAAACAAATAAGAGATAAAACAATTGGAAAGCATGCGAGCGATACGAGAGTCTCATCTGTTAAGGTTAGATCAGTTCGTCAGATGTGCTCAATAACTATATCGTAAATTATTGGCAATAAATCGTCTATTAGTTTAATAATATTAATAACAAGTTCGAGATTAATATCGAGATTGAGACCAATGTGAGAGATATCGAAATTGGGAACTATGGGTGAAATGTTTGCAAAACGTGATTAACCTTAACGGTGTGCCCACTGTGCGAGTCATAGCCTTGACTGTTGACAACCTATTCGGTGATAATAAGCAAATGCACGTTAATTAACGTTTTCTTAGCCATTGATTCACATATAAGTCAATTAACACCACTTACAGGACTAGCGGGAGTTCGGGGCCAACTGGGACTCGAGACAGACTCGAATTCGTCGTGAAAAGATGAAAGACTGGCCGCGCCCGGGCTGCCCAACGTGTTGGGTGTGGGCGGGTGCGAGAGACCAGGCGGCTTCGAGTTCAGCTTCGGCGGCATATCGCAACTGTCCTCCGCTTGCGATGAGGTCGTCGACGCCTGACTCACTTCGTCCATAATAGTCGGCGGCTGAGAGCCGGCGCGCACTTCACCGATGCTGTTCACCATCACGGGGTTGGCGGCCAACGGCGAAGTGATGCTCTGCGTCACCGAAGTGGGCGCATTGCCGCCGGCCTCTGTGGTCGGCGGACTCATGATGTGCGGCGGACCCATCGGATACCCTGAATTGGGCGGCGGCTCACTCGCCGGCGGTAAGGGCTCGTTGGGCGGCATCTGGTGCATCTGACCTGGCGGCCCGTGCATCATCTGCCCCTGCGGTCCCATCTGCGACATTTGCGGCGGTCCGTACGGACTGTTGGGCTGATAGAGTCGGTGCTGTAAGTGTTGCCTCAAATACATGGCTGAATGCGGTGATCGCACTGAGTAGTTGGCCGAGCGCTCGGCCGCCATGAGGGCCGCCTGTGCGGCCACCTGAGCACCGTTGGGACTGTTCGACGGCAATGTCGTTTTGGTCGGGTAACACGTGGGCGGAGGCATCATATTATTGTTGATTCCGTATTGAGATGAGTGATGATTGCCATAAGCGTAAGCATTGTTGGGCCCATTATTGCCATAACCGGGAGAGGGAGACATTCCTCCGTGTGACTGAAGGGACTGGTGGTTCGCCATCCGAGCCGGCGGTCCCGTCGGCGGGCCCGGAGTGGTCGGTTTGCCGGTCGGAGTACTTCGTTCGGACGAGTTGGACGACTCATCCATATGTAAGTTAGGGTGAGATAAAGATTCCTGTAATTAGAGGTTGAGATTGACATTAGTTTCACTGATACTACTGATGGCGATAATTGAGTTAATCGTAACGGCATTTCAGTTCGGGAGTTGAAAAATCATTTGTCGAAAGCAAAACATTTTTCATACAATTTAATCATAGTTCTGAAAATTCAATTAAAAAAACATTTGTGAAACGCTTTATCGATTAAGAAGAGCTACTGTTCAGTGAATCAGATGAGAGGCCAACCCTTCTCTGTCTGATTGTGTGTTTGTGACTCTCATGTGTCTCTCTCTCGCCCTAATCCCCGATCAAAGAGCGGATGAAAGGGAAAAATTATAATCAGCTGAAGATTAAGCAATTCATTGATAAGTATTTGATCAGACAATGTATGCCATTAAGTGCGGTGTCTGTCTGTGAGTGAGTGAGTGAGCGGTCGCCAACACAGCGACGACAATAGCATCGATGGGATCATTAACCTAATTATTGACAAATAATACAATTGCAAGAAACAACAAAATAAACAAATTTTTATCATTATATTAACGTTTGGAGTAATGCGAGATCAATGTCGCGACCTTCAGATGCATCCATTCATTCATCAACACATCAAATGCCAGAATATTAATCGGAAATAAATTAATGCAATCATTATGTGACTGTTGAATAAGCATTTAGTGTTCAGTGTTAGTGCCACTGTCGGTGTCGGTGCTGTCGGTGCGGTGCTGGCGCTCCCCTCTCCCCACCACTGACACACACACTAACACATGGGCTCATTGTTCTCCCCCCACAAAGGTATTTCCCAACACAATCAGTGCCCAGTCTTTTGTTTCTAGCATTTTATTCCTCATTTAGTTTTATGAATCACTCAATGAATACACGATTTGATTGTAAAAAACAGAACTGAAAAAGTTGTTAAACTTTTTTTCAGTGTTGTTATTAATTAAATATTAATTATGAAAAACTGATATATTGTTTATTATAACGTTAGGCCATAAAGTGAGCCAATTATCAGATCATTATTTATTGCTATCATTCGGACCAAAGGAAGACTCAATTGGATGCTAAAGACAGTCAAACCCAAAGACCAAACTAAAGGCATTGCAAACAAAACTTTTTCCCGAACAGAGTTAGTTCGAAATTCTTCAAAAAAAAGAGCTTAAAGTTTGTGCACTTCTTTACTTCTTTTGCTTACTTTTTGTTTTTATCGCAGAATTTTTGTATAAATAAAAATCAAATATTTTAGTGTTAGAGTTGGAAATGGTATGCAATTGATTGGGAAGGGAGTGGTGTCGCGCACACACACCACACATATATAGCCTCCAATATATTATCTAGGTGAACTGGCATAGTGAGCTTGGTCTTTCTGATCAATTAGGCCTTCATATCGCGATTCGTAATTAAATTTTTAGAATCGAAAAACTTTTGGGTCGATGGAGAGCATGAGAATCGGTGTGAGTTGTGCTGAACTGAACTGAGTTGAGTTGTGCACAAACTATGCTATCCTATGCTGTGCTGTGCGCTGGCACTGCACTGGTGTCTCATTTTTTGAGAATCAATAATGTTGTGGCACTACAGCCAAGACTACAGCCAACGCTATCTCTGTGCTGATGGAGTACACCAGCAATAGCTATGACTCCTTTGGTTCGATCAGGTTTTAAGAGTAGCGTTGCGTTTGCTGGCAGTCTATGCGAGTGCTGTGTGTGTTGTGTGTTGTGTCGAAACCCAAATGCAATGCAATAGAAGATGAAAACCGGCAAAACGTTAAACTGCTAGTTGTTTGCGACCTCGCGTAGAGACTAGCTCTGCAACAATGCTGGCAACGCTATCGCTGCCTACAAGCAGTCCCTGCGTGGAGAGTAGCAGTGGCTGTCCGCTCAATTCAGTGCAGCCATAACTGACATTAGGGAAAATGTGTTGATAAATGTGAGGCTATATAGCGTTGAGTAGAGCGTAGAGTCAGAGTCGAGTCGAGTCGAGTCAGAGCTGACTGTGTGAGCAGATATGGCAAACACTACACTACAGTCCCCACACAGACACTCACTATATATAGCTGAGGATAGGAGAGCTGAGTATAGCCGAGAGAGCGGTGCAAACATAGCTGGCAGTGGAGGGCATTGCCTGTCATTGCTTTCCCTACCAGGCATAGGCATTATTATTATAGCACAGTATAGAGGATAGTATAGCAAAGTATTACTGCCTCAACGAAATGCACTGTTGGATACGAAATAAGCCCATCGTCTGTATGCCATTGCATTAGCATTAGTGCAACGCAACAAATTACGACCAAACGCCAGCATTGACCAAGCTCACTCCACACCAGGCTCTGTCTCTCCCCGATACACCCAGTGGTCGGTCTGAGACCAGGCCGTCAGGTGGTCAGCGGTGGTGCTGCGGAGGGGCAGTGTGTGAGCCAAGGGAAGGCATGGTTGGCCTCGTAATAGATGTGCTGGAAATGCATTTCTCGTTCGTCGCTCTCCTCTAATGGATAGGTTGTCAATTAGAGCCGGACATACACATACACATAGACTGGGATCCTCTCTCTGTGCGCATTGCAACCCAACCCCTGGCCCTAAACCTGCGATCAAAATATTAAAAATATTCTTCGGCAACACAACAGACACACAGAATATATATACAGTCGAAGTGCGGTATGAGGTATGAGCAGAATTGGCATTTAACCATGCTAAATTGCAGTCATTTAATATGGGTTCGCGTTCGCTATAATCAGGCTATCCATGTGACACATCACACATCACAAAGCAGTCCAAACGATGCCAAACCATTGCATGTTTTGCTCTCTGTTTTGATATTTCAAATACATTTCCAATACAACACACCTAATGACGCAAAGGGCTCGTCAGTGATGCGATTCTCATGAGTGAAGTGGCTTTTTGTGAGTGTTTTAATGTTGTAGTGATCCGATTGATGCAATTCTATTAGTCATTAACCTGTCTGCTCATCAATAAACAAATGCAGATTTTAATTACTAGATATTAAATATTTGTAAACACTATTGGCTGTCAATCGGATTCTTTATAAATTATGTTAATTAAATCAATAGCCAGAGTAATAGTGGACTCGGACTGTATTGAGTGAATTGGCGTCGCTATCAATGCGATTAAAATTCACCAGAATTTCCGTTCGGAACCCGTCAGACCTCAAAAGCCGACCCAAAGAAACATTAGTTTATTACTACTTA
>JAUJYQ010000045.1:0-13324 GCA_033995645.1 Hemileius initialis | reverse complement strand
AATCTAAAAATAATTCGTTCACAAGTTTAGCCCAAATACCAAATACCTTCACGTATTGCTCGTATGGTTTGTATCGTTAGATACGATCGTAAATCTTGATGTCCTGATTGCCCCCCATTGGCATCGATCGGCCCCCAAACAGACCACAGCCTCCGATCCTCTCAAATGTCTTAACACACATAACAATATCCGTGAACAGAAAAATTCAAATCTAAGCAGAAAACAGTGTTACCGAGCAATAAAAGTGGCCAATATGCACTTGGCACATTGACTTTCATATGATAATTGCGTTCGATAAAAGATGGGATGAGCTCTCGATGTCTTCGTGTCTGATGTATTGTAATTTATTGGCAAAAGAATATAACTTTCGCTAACAAATAACTATTGGCTAACAAAGCACTTGCGAGACAACCGCCAAAAACACCTAACCATTAACCAAATGTTTTTCTCTTTCATGATATGAAACATTCATTTATTCAAATTTATTCCTAAAGCCGACGAACAGATGATTACTATTCTTCGGCAAAAGTTTATAACCAAAGACTTATTGATCACACTTTTGAGACTTGTATTTTTCTTATCTCTTTGTCCAACCAATTGACTAAATCGCGAACCAATTACCGCAAAACTAACTTTTCTTTATCCGGACCATACATTTGAGTGACATTCACGACAATTGTCTTATTCTTTAGGGAGATAAAGGCGAGAAAGGAGACAGAGGTCTGACCACCACTTTGGATGGAAATGCCTTTCCGACCGGTTTTATCGAAGGTCCCGCAGGTATGCGCTTCGCTATCACTTAAATTCTTCAGTCCTGACAGTCGACTGAGTAGTTCCACAACAGAGCACAACGAGAAATCAAAATCTATTTCGCTTTGAATCCATTTGAAATTTATTTTTCTCTTTCACTTTCTTTTCAAATATTTTCTCTTCCCTTCTCTTCTCACTGTTTCGCCATTTATTTGCAAAACTACTAAAATATAGTGAAAATAAATCAATTGATAGAAGAAAATTTTTTTTAGATCTCTCTCTAAGATATAGTGTCGAGGGCTTCATAAAAGTCATGGCATCTGAAAAGGAGAGGCCTTTTCACTGGAAAACGAGAAATACATTTGTAATCGAAATGTGTCTGACATTTTAGAAATGCTTATTTTGACACAAAAACAGAGATAGGAATTCCTTGAGCTGAATAAATCTTGGTCATAATAGGGGGCTGAACCTGAGATATTGCTCTGGCAAACGACTGACAACCCTTTGCTCGCCTTATTCTGTATTTTATTACCACTTTTATTGTATATATTTTTCATATAAATGAGTAAAATAATTCTTCGTCAACTCAGGACCACCCGGACCTCCTGGACCTGCCGGTCCGCCCGGCCGTAAGGTTGGTATCCAAGAACACGATCCGAACCGAACATATAACAAATGCCTATCTATTAATACATTAATCATTATCCCCGATCACACTAACAATTTTCATATCTGTTGCCTTACTTTTCGTGTTTCTCACACAAAATTTATGTTCAAAATAGCGTTTGTTATCAACAATTCTGTGGCCCAGAGAATAGAAAAAAAATTGTATGCTTTTAATTTAATTGATTTATATGTGGTTTCGTTTGATTTGGTGTTGCGATTGTCGCAACTAATAGCCAATTAGTCGCAGTTCTGGAGCCACTGCTGATGTATATCAGTGTTGAAATCTGTTGGATCGCCACTAACGCCGAACGCATACTTGACTCTTGCCTTTCGTTTGTAGGGCGACGTCGGTATACCCGGTCCTCCCGGTGAACACGGAGAGAAGGGGGACAAGGGTGAGCGGGGAAGGAGGGGTAAACGGGTAAACAGTCTCATACCTCAATATACAATGTCTTTTAGCGATAGAACAGTAGTGTTTTGACAGTAATCTTGCAACTCTCGCGACAAATCACTCTCAGCATCGCTTCGGGTCACTCAGCAAAAGTGTATTAAATGATCATTTGTTTAGGTCTGGGATTGAAATGCAATTCAATTATCAAATCGATTGTGAATTTATGGCAGTGTTTGTGTGCGTTCGCTGAAGACATTTCAGACAAATACGCGAACGCTTTATATGTCTTACATCTTATTAAATATTTGTGTCTTCTCTTCTCTATCTGCGAATCAATACTAACATTACTCTAAATGTTAATTCAATGTAAGTACAGACAGAACTCGCTTTGAATTTCTTGTCTTTCAATACCTTTTATGTAGAGCTCCGAAGTCTGTTCCTTCGCTAACCTCTCCTTCCTATCCATTCCTTTCCTCTCGCTTTTCATCGATTGACGGCTAAAGAAAACGCTTTTCCCATTATGTCTATTTCACAGCACTCTTTGTGGGTATAAATGAAAATATCATTTGTTTTATGGATTTAGTGTTAGATTTATTCCAATTCTAATACATTTATCATATCTTTAGGTAATTTATTTTTATTATAAACTATAGAAACAAAAGAATATCAGAATATTAGAGTCAATAATCGTTTTCAGAGGTAATTCATGTGTGAGTTTCGGTATTAAATATTAAGAGAGAAAAAAGCAAAACGAAATATAATATTAAGGAATTTGCAGAACAAATGTGAAGTAATTTTTTTGTGAATTCAATTCTCATTCCAATAGTTTTTATCCAATATTTCAATTCGTCGCCAAAATCACCGAAAACTTTGTTTTGTGCTTTCAATCAGTGAGTTCTTCAGCGACGAGAAGTGTTTCCAGAATTTCAATAGGAATTGATAGGAAGACTGGGACCAACAAGACGTTATACAAGAGTGCAATAACGAGATCATTAATCCAGTTTAATTGAAAATTTAAGGCTTGATTTCTCAAGTTTAATTTTTAGGTTCAAAAAGAGTAGTCTATTCATGAATTTGTCAATTGCTCGAGGGCTTTTGTGTTGAGTCTCTCATTTTGGTTATCCCTGATAGAAGAGATGGTGAGATGAGTTGAGCCGCAGTTCGGGAGACGAGACAGCATTAGAAATCGATAAATTATGAGCCGATAGGAACGAAGAAATTTCTTCTTTTGCCGGTCGTTAATAATTTTTTTGTACAATTTATGTCTTAATGTCTGCCTTTTCCGAAGCCGTCTTAAGTGTGTCTATAATTGATGTGATTCTAAACGCTATCCTTTTCGCCATAAATGTGTTGAATGTCTATAAATGTTTGATCGTAACGACAACTACCGAACCAATGCTAACATAATTTACCACTACTAACAACACAATAATAATTTTGCGGATTATTTGGCAATCAATTCCATCCCTTCAATCAGTTTTTCCAGCCTTTCGATGACAATATTAATGACTTTATACCGAGAGATAAATAAATAAATAGCGGAAAACATTTTGTCAGAAAACACGAGTCGATAGCTGACAGTCGTCTTCAGACAAGCGGTCTATCGATTGATTGCCCAAAGAATCTGAACTCTAATTATTGTCTGCGAAACGCATCTCATTTTGAACTCCAAAGAAGGGAATAAAGCCATTGACTGAAAGCTTAATTGAGACCAGTCTTCGACTCCCAGTCTATAACTGTCTTCCAATTCAATCTTAAGCCGAACGACGACTCCGAGTGTCTGCAAATTATTAATGATTTATTGGCGAATCAATTAATGAGCGGAACATTTGGGTCTAAAAGCTGTTCCGATCGTGACTTTCCATATATCTCAACGGATTAGTATTCAAAGGCTTTCAAACCCAATAATCCTATCAATTCGTTTCACTCACCAACTCTTGAAAGGCTTTTCACTAAATTCTTTCAATGGATTCTTTCAAAATGAGATGCACTTCCGTCTGAAAAGACTCGCAATTCAATCACTAACTCCTCTTAATATTCCAATTCAGGGAAAATCCGGTAAACCTGGTGTTCGAGGTTTGCCCGGAGAAGCCGGCCCTAAGGGAGAGGCCGGAGACCCTGGACAACCCGGTCCTAAAGGAGATATCGGACTTCCTGGCACTCAAGGAGAGCGAGGCTCACCGGGCAATGATGGCCAGTCTGGTCCTCAGGGTCCTCCTGGTCTTCCTGGAGGTGTCGGACTAAGAGGTAACTAGAAAACAACCAAATGATCAAGTTTATTCATTTTTATCTCACCGAAGGACAACCTGGAGACATGGGACCGCCAGGAATGATGGGTCCACCTGGTCTCCCCGGTCCTCCTGGAAAAATCGGAACCAAGGGTTAGTGCCAAGGCTTTATCGCAGTTTCTAATCAATTCTTTTTTGGATTTCAGGTGATCGCGGAGATAAAGGAGATGGATCGGTATGAAGAGATATGAGCTGATAGATTGATTAATAGTGTTCTATTTTTGCATAATCTAGTCATCGATGGGTTTCATGAAGACTGATTACGAGGCTTTCGGCGACCGCTTCGAGGGCGGACGTCAGGGCCCTCCCGGACCTCCAGTTAGTGTCAACGCTATCAATATTTGTCATTCATCTGCCTAATCATTCAATCTGTCCGAAGGGTGAGCAAGGAATTCGAGGACCACCAGGTGTTAAAGGCGACACGGGTGAAAAAGGAGATCAAGTGAGTGACCAGTGATCTCTCTGAAAGTGTTGAACTGACTAAATGATTGTCTTTTAGGGCGATAAGGGAGATATCGGGTCCATGGGTTTGCCCGGCCCTATGGTAATGAGTGACGGCGGCAATACTGTCCACTGACCACTGACCGAGTGCTTTGTCACCCTTGCAGGGCATGAAAGGAGAGCCCGGCTCCCAGTCCACTGACCTAATGGTATGATTTACCGCTATTTATTGAGTGATGTGTTGTCCGCTATTAATACTCATCCGTAACCATAACTTCACAGCATTTGATAAATTAATTGTATTAACGAATCGTATGTTTTATTTTTAACATTTAATTACTGCCAAAACAGACGAAACTTTTGTCTCATGTAATGATGTTTTTTGACTATTGATAACAGATTTTTTAATTATTGATATTTACCGAACAAAATCTCAATTAATTGAATCAAACGATTAATAAATTAATAACTAATAACTCGAATCAATGCTAAACCGATGCTGAGAGTGATTGCTTGAGTGCCATACAGTGTACTGACAGTGAAATACAGATTTATCATGATACTTTCGAAAAGCATTGCATATTTGTATGATTTTGTGGTCAATTGCTATTGTCCTGGATTAGGGCCCGTCTGGTCTCGACGGCATCAAAGTATGGAAAAATATTTTGCAATCAATGTCTCAAAAGTTCTTTAAGTCATACGTCAATCGCTATCTAAAATCTTTTCAGATTAAGAAATCAATCAAAAAATTTCCTAAAAAATCTAAATTTAGCATGTTTTTTTATTCTGTTATATTTTATTTTTAATTAATCCGTTATAATTTGCGTAAATCACGTAAATCATCTAGGTTTTGACGGTTATTTCGAGCAATTCGTAATCATATACATATGTCAACCAATAATTTCCTCAAAATATTTTCGAAAATCGTTGAAAATCACTAAAAATAGGACAATTTTCCTTGTTAATTTGCCTGTGCTCACCAAACACCTAACTCGAAAGATAATCAAAGGTCAAATCCATTTGCGTAAGACTTGAGAGCAATTGAGAACTGAATTAAACTAATTATTTGCCAATAATTATAACAAATGCTGTAATTCTTCTGCAAAGGGATCAGTAGGTGATGTGGGACCGCGAGGAGAAAAGGGTGATCCAGGCCTTCCTGGCACTGATGGCATTCCCGGCTTACCGGTTCGTTCTCTCTAAGCACACGATTTCGTTGTTCCAATTGTGACCACAATTATCATCAAATTGCAAAATGCTTTGCCATAATCGAAACCAACATTTGCTTTGTCTAACACTTGTGTCTAATATCGAGATAACAATTGTTATAAAAACTACTATTTGTATAAAAAGTGTTTCCCTTTCGCCTTAGGGTCCAATCGGTCCGATCGGAAATCCGGTAAACACTATATTCTTCTCACTTGTCATCACATATCTAGCGATCAATTGCCTGAACCGTTGCTATTGTTTTGCTCTTTCAATGTCTGTCGGCTTTTAATTCAATTATTTTAATTCTGTTTTATTTTTCATTTGAGTCTCGGATTCAATGAATTCCTGAGCCGACAAATGCCTTAATCATTGGCTTCGAATTTTACACACATTTCCTAATTTGTAAAACTGTTTTCACAATTTCTCGCTTCGGATGACAAAAATCAAACACAGAGTCAGCCAATTGAATGAATAATGTTTCGCCGGTTTATATTCAAAAACTATTTTTATGCATTCGTTTTGTTTGCAAATTCTTTTCCCCTTTTTTTACTCCCATTTAGAAAAAAACTGTTTTATTTGGTAAAAAATTCATTTCAATAGTCTATTGTTATTATGTAACGTTTGGTTCCGTTTTCGGCGTTTTTCTCGACAAACATTGAAATGTGTTTCGAAAAGCAGTGAAACATTGCTATTCTGTCCAACATTTTATCGATTGGAATGCGTTATTCCACTGAATTGACTAATTTTGTAGCAAAAATTGATTTGAATTTCAAATTTTTCTCTTCAGTTCTGTTCGGTTCAGACAATTAGCAGAACATTGGCTGACAGTGTAGTCAATCTATAGTGGAATTCGAGGCCTTAAATAAGGATTTGAATTGAATTGGATTTTAGTTGGAGTTTGGGTTCGAGTTTTGGGGCAATTCTTCATTTGATGCATCATTTGATTGTTATTGGCTCTCAAATTAGACAATTCTAGTCAGTTGTGGGGCTATTTCGCTAGAATAAATTTGCTAGATCAATTATCTAACTCACACAAACCAGTAATTCTAACCAATCAAAAACCAATTCAGGGCAAGACAGGTCGCAGAGGTGAGAAGGGTAACCAAGGAGAGAAGGGTGATAAAGGAGATCAGGTATGCCTTGATGGCCGTGTCGTAGTGGGCCAGAAGTGTCTCATCTGTATGTGTGTGTCCTGTCTTCGGTAGGGCGTCCCTGGCCTAGATGCTCCATGTCCATTAGGGGTGAGTTCGCTCCTCCAAAGCAAACACATGACTCGAATCCGAGAACTTTTTTAACGACCAAATAATTCATTCTCTAAACAAACGTTGAACTGATTGTCGACTTTTAGAGGAAATAGGAATTTTAGACCAGAATTGAGCCAAAAATAATAAATTCTATAAAACTCTGGCGAATCTCACGAATCGCTCGGGAATTCTGAAAGTATTTTTGGGGTCACAACAAGTGTTGTATCAGTCAATGAGCCATAGGTTTGGGTTCCGATCGGTTTGACTCGAGTCGTGTGCCAACAAAAACTGGGAAAAGGGTTGACAAGTGATGATGAGCTATGTTGTTGTGATTAGCTTGATGGATTGCCACTGCCTGGCTGCGGCACCAGAGCCTACCCCGGCGTAAGTCTTCAACCGCACTCTCACTGACAACAATGACCGCATATCTGTGTCCACCCCCGCACAGGCACCGCAACCGCCGCCCGAAGAACCGAAACTAATCGCGCTCTAACTCTACTAATCGCTAGTTCTGTAAATAATTTTCTAACATATCTGCGAGAAAAAAGCAATTAATAATAACTGCCATAAAAACTGCATTTCTTTGCAAAAGTGAGTTTTCATTTTCTCTATAATAACCTTGCACACTTTCAGTTCCCAATTCTCGTTCAGTCATTCCCTCTCTACTGGCATTGTTTTAATGCAGTCCCGCAAAAACCACTTTCCATAAAATCACTTTTGTATTTGTCGACTCAAAAGACAAATATTTATTTAATCTATTTTTATCGCTTTCTATGGATATTTCATTATATCCGTTGACAATCGCAAGATTGCCAAACACTGATCCATCTCTCTATCTATCGCTCGACACATCCGTCTCTTTATAGCTAGCATTTTATAGCCAGATATCTGGAAATATTCTCGATTAGTCGCTGATATTGTCATTCACTGCACGAACACAACTGACTTTGAAAATTGAATTTCTTAGCGAAAGTCGTCGAAGAGGTCGCAGAAGAGGTCACACAAATTGCAGTCCCAATGAATCAAAGCTATCGAGCGATGGAATGGCAAAGAGTTCGACAACTGTTTGACAGCACAACAGTAAAAGCGAATCAAATTTCAATCGACAAATCAACTAAAATACGACAAACTTTTGACAAAATTATGAATTTGTGCCAAAAACAACGAAACGACTACTCATTCATCTGTAATGCGCTAAACAAATGCACGAATTGTGTGTTCGCTAATCAAATCAACTAAAATAACCATTACTTCAGAACTTCATCAGAGGTTTAGAGGCGAGTGAGCGAAGACAAGCGAAGACTTCATCCTTGGATGCGATGCAGAAGTGAAAAGAAATGCAAACAAAGCGCTCGAACATTGAATTCAAATGTTATATCGAATTACTGTAGATATGAAACAAATGTTAACTCGAAAGCAGAGAATAAGTTCAAAAAGATATAACATATTAATTGATACCTGAGTTCAAAAACACAATTAATCTAGTTATCAGTTATCTGTCATTAGACCAGACTAACGACAACACTCTACCAAACTTTGTACATTTACCCCAGCGATTGTGCCACATGAGCAAGGCACAATTGCACTTTTATTGTTCTCAAAGTTAATTTATTACCAATTTTTTTTTTTGCTAGATTACATATTGATTATTGTATTACTCATTCTTTTTATAGATTATATAACATACCTCTCTTGAATGTGGAGAGAGAGAGAGAGAGAGAGAGAGAGAGAGAGAGCAATTTTGTATAATGGTCTTTTTTGCATAAATATTTGTACATTGTTGAGAACATCCTTCTCAAAGAGCTGGTTCAAGTGGTACACCTGCTTAGTATAGTTGCATGAAAAACAATTGATCGAGATAATAACATAATTTACCAAAGTACTAAAATAGCCGAGGTGAATAAACAGATTCCAAACGGCAATGTTCATGTATAATTAATTATGTGACACTAAAAGCAGATTATTGCAGATCAGTATTGCAAACCAAGAGTATTGACGTTCGATGTGCCGCCAAAACTGCCACCAAAAAAAGCTGACTAAACTTGCCAAGACAGTTTAGACAATTAATTTATAATACATCGCTATTTTTATCCATAGGGTTAATGTTACACTACCTATACATACATACATACATTTGTATCTAATGAACTAGATAACTTCTAGAAGAAATGATAATTAGTAGAGAACGCAAGTATTTAATGAAATGTCATGGATAACATGAGTCGTCTAATTATGTAAGTCATAGTCATATCATAGATGCCTAGCAATAGATATTCTCCAAAATTTCTATGACATCACACAAAGTGAGTTCAGTACTCAATCGACCGCTTCTGACACACAATTGACGTTAATTTGATATAAAATTGAAATTATTTTAATCGCAAATTATTTGTCGATATCTATACAGTGAACCGAAATCTGAATCCCATATCAAGTCCTCTCATATCATATCAAACGCTCTTTTCTAAAGACAAATCGCTTTTTCTGTCGACAAAAAACCACTATTTCTACGAATATTGTTATTTAATTAAATGCGAATCACTTTTAATGGATATTAAAAATAGTTTTCATATCATTACTGATATTCGAGACTTTGCTTGACATCGATTGGCGATTCCGTTCGACTCATTTCGCTATAACCTTATATACTATGCATTTATTTCGAGAATCTATTCAAATGTTTGTAATATTGGTATAACTTTTGTCTATAAATGTTTGATTGCGGCAAATGGTGTGCACTGACGGTAAGAGCTTATTGAGCTTGATGTTAGCATAGTGTTAGCATGGTGACAGCCTTGCCCATACCGGTGCACACCATTTCCACAATAAAATCCAATTGTGAATATGGTAAAAAAAACGAAGCGAAGCATAATTAAAAATATTTAATTACGAAATAAAGTCTCGCATGAATCAGCAAACTCAATTCACTACATTGACAGCAACCGACAAACCAATGAAAGGCCCATTGTGCTTTCGTCTGACCATGCTCGTTGAGCCACTTTTTATTAAAATTAATATTTGCTGGCTATCAATAGAGGCTCCCATTTATGGAATCCGCTTTATTATCATAAATATAATTAACAGTCAATCCATTTTGTAATTCATGAGCCGATCATGAGTTGGAGGAAAAAACTGGCGGATCGATAGACAGAGCCAACAATTGTGTGTCTGTTCGGCAAACAATTAGTCAGCGGCATCGTCATCATCAAGGTGATTTGTGACATAACTTTTGTTCGGAGGGATTGCCAAGCTCATACCAATCAGTTGAGGGTATAGGGAGAGCTAGAATAGTGGACTTTAGGCACTAAATTGAAGGCAAAACATGCTCTTTTGCTATTTTTCTAACATGATCAATTTTTGGCAAAAATATCAGATGGAGTTATTTCGAAAATACTAAGAACCAGAGGGGTATTCCCCTCTCTCGTCGAACCCCACTATTTTTTTTTCAGATCATTTCTCATTGAAAGCCCGTTATTCATAACGACATTGACATTAAATCTTCTGTTCTCTGATTCACACGAAAACTATTTTTTAACTCAAAAATTAATTTTCCGTAAAATCACATGTTTTTGTCTGACGTTTCGCAATCAACTGTTTTTTGTATTCTTGGTATTCTTCTTCTATAAGTATGGTTTGTTCTGTTCAATCGATCGAATGATGAAATTGATTGATATCTCTGGTCATTAAGAAAGTCATCCGTCACTCCCATGCAAATAATTATAGCAATGCAAGCCCTGTCACAACTCAAGCAGTGAGTGTCATCAGAGTCTAAGATGATTTGTGGCTCTGACCTTGGTATGAATGGCAAGAGTGGCAGGACATGGCACGGCCTGGAGCACACCAGCTCACGGCACGCCAATTACCAGTGCAATTGCAACGGATTACGAGGGGAGACCGAGCGCACGACTGGCTGTTCCGTCCTGTCCTGTCTTCTGCTTCACCATGGTGTTATCTGTCTGTGGCGTCAAATCGATCTCACCTTGAGCAGAACAGAACTGAACACAAGTGAACAAATGCTCACAATGTATAATCATCAACGTAAATATAGCCGAAGTTTACTCTCCGATATCAGTTATAAGTTCTTCTTGTGATACCGGTTTACCATGAGATCAGATGAGATCTACTCAATTGGTTGCCTGCGCTGAGTCGAGTCGAGTCGAGTCGAGCCCAGCCTTATATCTGCTTTATATCTGCATACCCTTCACATCGTTCATATCCTTCATATCCTTCAATTACATAAATAAGCAGATGCATTGTGCAAGATCACTTCACAATCTGTCAGGAATGCCTGTTCCGAGCTAACAGACAGTGAGGCACATACATCCACGTAGACGTAGACAAGTGGCTAGGCCAAAAACAATTGTGATCCTGGTCTGACAGACTCGCTAACTGACAATAAAAGTGTCATATTGTGTGACCCCATATGGTTAGTCCGATTAGTTTTGAGGACCGGCTCCGTCTCAGCTCTCACTTCCACAGTCTCTTCAGTCAGCTCTTTGTTGATGAGGTTAAAGTACAGATCTAATGAATGGTATGGTTTGACTGATTGCGATGTTTTCCTCACAACAGGCTCTGACTCCTCTCCGAGGCATAGGACTGGCTCTTCACCAAAAACTGTTCGCCAAACAGATTCGACTCGTTTTGCATTCAAGTCGTGCCTCAACTCCAAGCAGAGAGAGTGAGGCCAACAGAGCCAACAGAACTGAATCGAAATCGGGTTCAGAATTCACTTTTTAAATGCTAATGACGGCGAAGGGTCGCACACATGTTGACCCGACCGGTCCGGTCGGTCGGCCGACTCGCTACGGAGAGGCTCTCCTTTGTCAAGGTGATGCCAACTCACATCCGATGTAGCTGTAGTGTTGATGGTGATGTGCCAAGCTCACTCTCTTTGGCTCATTCACTGACACACTATCTCACAATCACTATCTCTAGTACTCTACCCAATGGTCCGATCAGTCACTTCTCGGTATTGCACCTCATATTCCAATTATGTTTTCGCTTTGATATTTGTGTCGTTAGTATTCCGATCGTAAATCTTTTTATCGGATTTTTTATCGCCAAAAAACAATAATATTTTCGTTTCATTTACACGTCTCACATGAGAACCTGTCTTAACCGGTAATGTTTCCGATTCGAGTGGCCAGAGATACAGTGAGACAGCACTGGAAAACAGGCATTTGTTCTGACCGTCCATTAGCCGAGAGCCACAAACATCAGTCCTATTATTCATTAGGCTTTTTAGAGGTTTTATGAGTGTTTGGACTCTTTTGATATGAGTCTGGTATATAATTTGCGAGATAATAGTCTTAGTGAAGTGAAGTCTCGCTTATTATTTGCGAATATGAAAAGGCATTAATCTGTACGAACGGCTAATGTCTACCAAACAAGTCCTCCAAAAAGTTTATTCGTATTGTTCTCCGAATCCAAAGTCCAAATACGATTTGATTTGCAGACACGACTGCACTCACTCTGTCTATTGATATATCCAAAGGGACCCTAAGTTCTAAAGTCTAGACTCAGAGCCCATTACCACCCGATCCCTAGTACTGAACAGTGAAGAGGATTTCCCAAAAATACCATTTCATCGCAACTTTATTTCGAAATCTCATTTCTAATCATTAAATCAAACAAAGAAGTGAATCATTATATTCTTTATATTCGGTCAAATCAAAGACATCGACGACGAGTGATGAAACCTATTGCTGGTTCGCAACAAAATGTCTAATTTTACCGAATCAGACGCAATGACAGTACAGGCACAGAGGGCACAGACAGAGGACAGTGCGGGACACGGAGGACAGGCAGTGAAGTCAAATTGGCAAGTGCATTTAGTGCACAATTGCCAATTGATTAGCGCAATACCGGTCCGACTGCCAGCTCATTATGTAATCAAATCGGATCCGAATCACAATCACTCCCCGCCGGCAGAAAAAAAAAACTAATTACTTATGCATTCATTTATTTATTCATTTTTTGAATACATTTTTCGTTTGATATTAAAATAAGTAACAAAAACAGCGAAACAATAGACTAAACGCTCTTTTGTCTCTGGTAATAGCCTTTTTGGCGAATCGCTATGGATTTTAATGTATAGTTAATGTGAGAAATGATATAATTCTTTTCGTTTTTCCATTCACTTCATGTTTCGCCGCAACGAAAACCTCTCCTCTGAAACGCCAAAAACCTTGAGCTCAGAGTAAAAATTGTTTTTAATAATTAACATCAAAGCCAAGAGAAGTGAACCAAAAGTTAGTTTCCAATAGACAAACGCCAGAACATACTTCTCTTAAAAGGGTCTATTAATAGAGCGTTTTGAGTGAAATTTGTTGTCA
>JAUJYQ010000044.1:0-13472 GCA_033995645.1 Hemileius initialis | reverse complement strand
GTTTGACCAGTGCTGGCTTGGGTGGAGTCGGAGGAATACCATTGGAGACAGCGCTGGATATTGCCGCTGAAGCTAAAGTGGCCAGAGGGTCACTATCGGCTCCCGACTCTGATTTGATGGCAGAGGGCGGATCGGGATCGTCGGACAGCATCTGTAGAGGAGGGGCTGCGCCAGGCATTTCAACTTTAAGACCTAATAGAAAAATGATCTGAGCAATGCAAAACCAATTGATTACTGACCACTTGATGCCGATCCAGTGGCCGAGCTCTGACCCAAAAGAGCACTCTCAAGGGTACTCTTAGATGTCTTTGCGACGGGCTTTTTCTCTTCACTCGATTGTGAAGATTCTTGTTCTGCTTCGTCATCCGCACCATCGACTTGTGGTATCTTTTTAGGTGTCGAGGGCTCAGTCTTCACATCAGATCCAGACGCTGTCGGTTGAATCGATGCCGGCTTTGTTACAATTGTTGCGGTCGGTGTAGTTCCGGGAGCTGAAGACAGGAAGACAACTCTTTGACCGGCCCCGGCCTGAGTGGGAGTGCCCGCTTGCAATATACGAACGCCAGGTGGCAAAGAAGTTCCCGGGGCTAACACTATCTTAGGAGCTCCTCCGCCAGCCATACTAGACTTGATAGCAGAGGCAGGAATCGTTATCGTCTTAGTTCCACCTTCGATGACAAAATAATGATAACAAATATATCAGACAATAAGGTCATACCTGTGCCGGTGGCTGACTGAAGTAAAGAAGACGGCAGTTGCAGAGTGAATGGCTGTCCCGCCTGCTGTTGTCCCTGACCACCGATTATAACGGTTTGTGGCTGTGATACGCCGCCTCCCTGTTGGTTTGGTGTCTGTACCACGATCATTTTGACGCCCTGAGGGCCCGTTACGATTTTCGCGGGTGTGGCCTGAGTTGTTCCGGTTTTGGCCGTCGATATCATCACCGTTTTTGGAGTGCCGTCTGAAAATTGACTGTTCAGTACAGAACTGATTTGAATAATACTTGCATTTCATACCTGCGTTGGAAAATCCTGGCGTCGAGACCTTAGTGGGCGTACCAGAGGGAGACGTTTTGATGACATTTGTTAAAACTTTTTGTCCAGCAAAGGTCGCACCGCTTACAGTAGTGGCAGTGTTAGCGATTTGGAACAACTGTTGGCCTTGACTGGTCTGGATTATAGTAGGCGTTCCACCTTTATGTCCGCCCTGAGTGGCCACAAGTTTTACAACTTGTCCAGAAGTTAAGCCTTTGGTGCCGGCGGGAGCTAAGGTAAGTCCTTGAGCTGTTTTGACTAAAGTCATCAATTGCGGTTGACCGGCACCTGCCTGTCCTGCTTTCTGTACAATCAACTGTTTCGTTCCAATGGTTGATTGTCCAGGAGTTATGAGACGAATAGATTGCTGTCCGGGGGATGTGCCGGTTGCCAGCTTTATAGTTTGACCTCCAGAGGTCTGAATCAACTGCTGAGGAGTCAACACACGAACAGTTTGTTGAATTGGAGTCGTCGGCGGAGTCGCCACCGGTTGAGGGTTAGGAGTAGCCATCTTTTGAGTGGCCGCAGCCGCAGCGGCTAATGCAGCCATTCCTGACAATTGACCACTGGTTGCACTGGCCTGCGGAGTAACAATAGGAGTGACCATTGGTTGCGGCGTCGGCTGTGTATGAAAAAGTTATTAGTATAAGCAAATCAAACTTGTTTTTATCACCGTTACGATAGGTGTCTGAACTTTGGGAGATGTGATCGATGGTGTGTTAGGCGTCGGCACAGAGAGTGGCGTCTTTGCCAGAGGAATACCGGGCGGATGTGCGGCCGATGATTGTTGTGTCTGCTGATTGGGAGGAATATCGTACTTCTGGATCTGCAGTAAATAATAGTCGGCCGTCGGTACTGCGCCCCAACATATCTCCAGTGTATTAGTGGCCGCTCTGACCAACTGAACTCTTGTCGGCGCCGGCGGTTTCTCGGTCTCCAAATACCATAAATCTTTACAGCAAACCTGATTATTCCATGCCTTACGGTAGCCGTCCCTTCCGGACCAGACATATAATCGGGTGCTGCTGGCTACGGCGCAATGGCCTGCTCTGGCCCGAGGAACCGAGTCATCAAATGACTCATTAGTGATGAACTCCCAGGACATTGAATCGAGGTTAAGACAGGCCAACGTGTTGGTGCACTTCCATTCTTTCTCTTGTTGAATATTGCCTCCCGTTTTTGTGTCATTTTCACATACCAATGGAACCCATCCGCCGAAGACATACATCCTATTGTTAATAAGTGTCGCTGAATGTAATGAACGAGGAAGAGGTGGCACTCCTGAGGAAAACAAACCTTAGCTTGATACAAAGAAAGTGATATTCTAATACAAACCGTTAACAATAGGCTTAGTCCAGGTCATTGAGTCGACGTCCAGAAGCCAGAGATCCCCTAAACGGCATCCACTCATTCCGCCATATATTATAAGTTTGGCATTTTTGCCGTCCGGTCCGCTATAGGCGACCGCTGTATGAGATTCGCGCGGCGGTGGCGGTGAGCCGAAAGTGGACGGCTGTTCCCATTGCATGACATTAGAGTATGGCCTCATCTCCAGAATGAACAGATCGTTCAGATATCTAACCGGTACATAATTTTACCACTTCTGTTCTGAGCAGATCCTAGCAAACCTTGGAATGTTGTTTTTCGGATCATCGCTGTCATTGGCCAGACCGCCGAACAAGAAGACGCGATTACCGATCAGAGTGAACGAGTGGCCAAGTCGTGGACAAGGATAATTGCCACCATTCTTGGGCGGCCTAGGCTTCAGTCTCTTCCACTCCCATCGACTCGCTTGTAATTCGTACAACTCATTCGAGTACTTCCCATACTCAACCATTCCTCCAAAGACCAGAAGTCGTGTTCCGTCGCAGACGAAGCCATAGGCGGCACAACCCGGAGGTATATCGCCCTTGACTTGTGGTATAAACCATTGACTGGTGGCTAAAATGCAAATGAATGCCGGTTACGATTGGTGTTTGGTTTAGCTAGCTCATTGAATGTGTGTGCCATGGAACTACCTTGCTCATCTGGTCAATCTAATAATCTATACTAATTAGTGTCCAGGTAATTAATTACCAACTTTTGCGAACGTTTTTTCTTTAAGGTATAAAACTTTTTGTTTCAATTCATAATTTAAAATTCATTGACAATGATGTCAGTCTGAGGCCAGGAATCACCTAGATGGTGGTAAGGGAGGGACTAGCTGGGTCAAATGTGAGTTAGGGATCACTAAGAAACAAGTGGTGTGCCAGGGTAAGACACCGGTGAGGCCTAATATGGACAGCGAAGACATTACAATATCGAGGTCTGACTGGAGTGATGTCCGCTTTGGGCGCTTTGTATGGCTATATATCTATGTCTATGAGTGACTGCATATATACAGACATTTGTATACAAATAATAATAAAAAACACATCAATGGCTGGACTGCAGTGAAAGCGAGTCTCACTCACAAGTGTTGAAGACATGAAGTTCGTCGACAATGCCTTCGTTGCCGCCACCAAAGATTATCATCAAGTCTTTGATGGCCACTGCTCGGTGGCCGTGACGCGGTCGCGGCGCCGGCCCCGATGTCGAGTGCACTTTACGCCACTTCATTATGGGAGCAGACATTGTGAACAGGACTACAACAGCGCTCACTGCCCACCACCGGCACCACTGTCGACACCACCACAGCCAATGACAAACACAGCACACGCAGCACACCCTCACCACCACTGCACCAACACATCCACACATCACGTCTACCAAGCATATCACCTTGCTCGTCTTGGTCCATCTCACCTGGACCATACTGTTGGCTGATTGCTGGCTGAATGAGTTAGCACTTGATATATCGGTCATCAATGCCTAACACAAATCTCAATTGAATCAGTCGGACAATCAATGATCAGTCCATCAATAGAGTGGAATCGATGTCATTCGATACCATAGTTAGCAAATTAAGTTAAAAATGAGTTTATTATTAAATATTAAATATCGATAAATCAATTGATTATCTTTTGTTCAAAGCATTGATTTGTCGTAAAACATAAATAGACTTCTCTTTAGTGTTCAATAAATATTTGTTTTGATAGTTAACAACAATAATTGCAGTCATTTATAATTACAGTCATCGATAATACTTATAATTATATTCATAATTATATAAATATGTCATTAAATTAAACCAAATTCGAGTTAAAATGTCAAACACTCAACCCGTGAGACATCGATCGAGTCTTTGGTCAATCACTTTCAGTCACTTTGTTTGAATTAGTCATTCATCGGAAGAGCACAGACTCGGGATCCATGTCTTCGAGCTCTTTCTGGTGTAACAGAATGTCCTTTTTGGTGATTATGCCCAACAGACGTCTGCAAAGAAAGCAATCACTCGATTAGTATACTCCGTGAGACTGGGATCGGTTGTAATAATACCCGTTGTGAGTGACGAGCACTTGTCTGAGTCCCAATTTTCTGAACATATCGATCACAGTTTCCATTGGCGTCTGATCTGTGATAGTGATCGGCGCCAAATCGACGACTCTTCTCAGGTTGAGAGGCGGCGGAGTGTTGGCACCCGGAGAGAGCTGACCGGTGCTGAACAATACTATCGTGTTCTCAAACACTTCAGATGTTCTCTTAGCGTTAGTCAGAGCCAGACTCAGGTCTTTTCGGGACACAAAACCGACTAAATATTGTGATTCCCGCGAAACGACAACTGGAAAGCCGTTATGGTTTGTACCCTTCAAAAGACTATCGATGTCATCGATAGTCAGCGAGTCCTGTGTCAGGACAGCCAGCGGTGGTTCGTTTCTCTTTGGTCTCATGGCATCGGCAGCAATGGTCGTGTGCGGGAACTCTTCTTTGTTGTCGAGGAAGGGGTAGCCATTAAGATCAATGTGTGCATCATAGATGCCTTTCTTGCCCAGGGCGTCGCCAACCCATTTGGCCGCCATTATGGCTGACATCAATGGCACGATGTAATTGACCGAACCGGTCAACTCGAACATTATCACCACTAACGACACTGTCATTCGTGTTACACCTCCCAGGACTGCAGCCGCGCCCACAACAGAGTAAAGTCCTAAACAGTTTGAAATGTTTTTGAGAAAACTGATGGTTCATTGAAGAGTTCATTCATACCTGGACTCATGCAACTCTCGCCAGAGTTACTGCAGGCATCTTGGAAGAACCACCACTGCGGGTAGTTATACGCAATTTGTTCCATTGTTATGCCGACAATGCGGCCAATGATAGCGCCCATCGCCAGTGAGGGGATGAACAGACCGGCCGGCACTTTGATGCCGAAAGTGAAGACAGTTATCACCAATTTGAAGATCAGGGCCAAGATTAGAAGACCCAGTGACTTATAGACGCCTGGCCCGGCCTGTGCTATGTGAACGTGTTCGTTGACGTTCGTGAAGTTGCGGTAATAGTCGCAGAGAGGGGTCTCGTCGGCGATACCGCACGGACTGAACAGCATTTTTATCAAATCTGAGGAATTCATTCGCGTGTATGGGTTGGGAAAGGCGACCACTGCTGTCACCAGAGTAACGCACAGCACTTCCCAGATAGGGAACTGACCCAATTTGGAGAACTTTCTGTGTTGACACCAACGGAAGTTGGCTTTTATGAATATGTTTCCGATAAGACCACCGAAGACACCCAACATTATAAACGGAACCAATTCGAAGAGAATCCACGGCCGCGTGTAATCGATATAAAACATCACCAAATGTTCGGTACCTTTGGAACCAAAGAATTGTGTTTAGAGATCATTCTTATTGCAGATCACATACCAAATGGATTGATAGACCGGAGAACGAAAGCGGCGACTAATGCACAGAAGAAGCTTCGCCACAGAGTTTTGAGCGGGAAATAGTATGAGACTTCTTCGAGAGAGAAGAGGACACCACCGATGGGTGCGCCAAAAGCTACCGACACACCGGCTGCAGACGCGGCCGACAAGATCTCTCGTTTTTTGGCTTCATTTTTGCCATATTTGGGGAACAAATAACTGAATATATTTCCGATACAACACGCGCAGTGGACTAATGGTCCCTCTTTACCGAGGGACAGACCAGCGGCAACCGTCAACATCATACCTGTCCGAAAGAGAATCAGTTTAGCGAAGAAGCAATGGATTGTCAGTTTGTTCTCACCCAACGATTTGATAGTTAGCGTCCATTTGCCTAAATATCCTCTTATTATGAAACCCGAGAGTATTGTTTTGATCTCAGGTATTCCCGAACCGCAAGCGTACGGCGCAAACGTGCGGACAAAGCAAGCGGCCAATAGAGCGAAGAAGAATGACCACAGAATGTAGAAGAAATACGAGACTATATAAGAGCCGACTAACGCCGACTTTTCGTTCAGACCAATCAGTTGCGGCCATGTCTTCCACTGCTCGCAGTGATCGGTCCATATGGTGCCTAAAGACATAACAATTAGTTCCAAGAAGTAAAATAAGTTCTAAGAAGTGAGACCTTCGAGTTCAGTGTCATTGGACGACCAGCAGCACTGTTCCCGGTTCAGATAGAAGGCCTGCGGGCAGAGGCCGTCCTTGAGGTCCTTCATCCATCCGGCACCGATGTCGATGACGCCGGCGACAACACCGGTGAGGATCCCGACGAGAAGTACGCAGAGCCAACCACTCCAGGCGTCGTGGACCGACTTGACCAGGTCCAGGTAGGAGTTCTCCTTGCGTTTCACGATAAAGCGGTGGCGCATGCGATCTCTGGCGATGTCCCGCTGCCAGTCGATCGTATGGAAGTCTTCGTAGTGACTCTGGTTAGGGCCGAGTTCGCCGTCGATCTCCATTGGCAGGCGTTCCGAACTACTGAGTAGTTGAACCGTCTCTTCGCCCATTGGTCGGTCACGTGACTCAACATAAACACCACTGACACCACTGCCACTGATCGCTCGCATCTGATCAGTGATTCACCACATCAGAGATGGGACGACACAACACAACACTACACTCACTGAGTCAGTGACTGACTGTGTTGTCTCACACCTGTTCACTGACAACGTTACACACTTTGACGGCACCGATGTCTTCGCCTCACTTCTTCACTGTCATCACTTGCAGACACACATACACAGACTGTCCATCACCTTAAGCACTACTATTAACACAACACACACCTAATCAGATCAGTTTTGATGGATTGAGTCGATGACTACTCAGAGTTAGTTCAGTCCACTATTAGCCCAACGAAAGACAGCGATGTCTTGATTTTGCCGATCGGTGATCATTGGCTCCAAACTTATCTAATCAGCCAAGAAATGAAACAAAATTTTTAAGATGAGTCGACAAACAAAAGACGAAGACTGAATCTAGGCAACATTATCTCTAATATAACCATTTTTCCGTTTTATTCCAACGCTTGTCTCCACTCAATTATCTGTTAAGCCCTTCCCTTCGAGTTCTAGGACTTTAGACTTTAGGTACTATTGCAGAAGGAAATTATGCATTTGAGTTTAACATAGTTTTAATTTGATGATAGGTCGTCAAGTTGTGAATTATTGGAACATGAATTTCCACTTAATGAAAGTTGAGAGATGTGTTGGTAAATCTTTTTAAGATTATCTGTCAATTAGACAATTGGGAGGGTTATAGAAATTAGTCTTAACTGACGCAAATCGATATTCAAGTTAATTTAGTGAAGCAATTAATTTAAAAGCTAATTGGCATCAATCGAGTCGATCGAGTGCTCGAATTGCAATTCAATTAACTATTTATAAGTCAATCACATGACGTCTTCAGTCCATCAATCGATAGCGGAGTCATCGCCTAAACTCTGTTCATCTGATTATCTGCAATCGATTATAACACCACTGAAGACCTATTTTTCTGTTTGATTGCTAACCCATACAACACTTATCTAACCTTTGCATAGACAAAACAAGGACCCTGATCTTTTCATCATCTTGGCTGACGACACAGACTATTGAAATCCCCGATATTTGCAATTCGACAGCATCTAGATACATCACTAGCGTTGGTGTATTTTATACGTCAAGTTTGTCGCTGTAAATAAGATTAAAATATTTGTATCAATAATGCCAGATATGACAAAGAGATAGTTCATTGGAGGGATTTAAGGCTTTGTTTAGCTGAGAGATAGTTTGGCAAAGATATTGCCGATGTATAGCATAGGTTGAGCTAGTCTTCCAATTTGTGAATGTTTTCACTCATTATGACGGCTTATTTTTTCAGACAAATATCAAATATCAAGTTAATATTTATTCAGAACATAATTTTATAGAACTTGATATCAAAATTAGTTGGAAGGAAATCCAGTGCTTTAAAAATTCCACCTTGTTGCAATGTAAATATAAGGCTCATTAATTAGTCACCAAGTCTCAATTATAGCAATACGTATTGGAGCCGATGAAAAAAAGGAAACTTGATCATTTGACTAATTAGTTTGCCATTACATCAGGTCAGTCGATTCCCCGGTGGCCCGACTCGACTCGTTTGTCGGCAGCGATCGATTGGACAGACACTCGTCGTAACGAGAATTGATGCTCGCGTTGGCTCTCATTCACACTTTTGTTCACTAATTTGTCGACAAAATTGAAAAAAGGTTTTCATTAAATTTAATTATTAATTGCATGAAAAGCAACAAAAGGTGTGTTTGAATCGATTCCAAGTTTTCAAGAATTTATAGAATACACGAAATAGGCATTAGAGTGAAGTATAAAGTGTTTTACGGATTATTTGTTATCAGACTTTGGAATTGTGTTATAAATTATGTCAAATACTCCATAGACTATAGAAATAGCCGTTCGGTTGGAATGAAAAACAATAGCAAAATAAAGACATTAACAATGAGCGTAACGTAACGTTCAATTGTGTTCATCGAAACTAGAGTCCGACCGGGCTTTTAATTGTTTGTTCCCGTGTGAGTGAGCTCTTGGACAAACTCGAATTGCACGGTAGCTGCACTCAATTTATTTGTAGGTATTGTAGCTAGTAGCTAGTAAAACATTCATGAAGCTAAAGCTGAAGCGAATTCTAAAGATTATTCAGCAACTGCTTTGTGTGTTCACAAGGCTAATCTTGGCATTATAACAATTTTTATTTGTTTCCAACTTTCCTTTTGCAAGTAAGCAAGGTAGACATCTAATATAGTGAACTTATGTTGATATGTGACCCGATTGAAGGAAAATTGAAGAAAATTAATGAGGAAAATGGACAATTTATAACGGCAAATCAATTAGCTTGTAATTTATAAGAACCTGTTTGTGCGTCAATTCGTGCATAAACCTGTAATCTGGCGGATTGGTCTTGCTCATGTCACAGGATTAAACATTTAGCATGTTGGTTCAGTGCTAAGCCAATGGCAAGCAATGCCATTCTAAGCCAACTCAGTTCATAGCTATTATTGTTATTTTTGGTGTTCGGGTCGGGAATCGAGCGAAGAAAAAATTGAAACCTTTCTCTTCTAGTGTGCAAAACAGTTAATAGTGTGTATCGTTAATTATAAATTAGATTAAAGTGTTTGCAGAACAGAGTTTTGTAACGTCGACGTCGAGTCTAACGTTTTCTTTTACCAGTAATTCCTGTGTTTTCTCTACTAATCTATCTTAGAGTCGACGTCCAAACCATCCGAACCGACGGTTTAGTGTCAAACAAATGTTTGGCTGACTTTCAGTGCGAGTCAAGTCGTTTGAACTGTTTATGTTGAAAAATAGTGTAATTCTGGTGTAAACAGTGTGTGCGAAAAAGAACTGGGCCCTCATCGAACGGCTGAGCGAATGGCCTAGGGCTCTGTTCTTGAAAATTAGCACAAATTTTTTTTATAAGCGATTTAACTTTTAGCGAGAGTCTGGCAATCGTCACAAAGTTATGCCAAACCAATGAATTGCTTAATAGTTGCGCTCAAATCCTCTCCAGTGCTCACAACTCAGTCGGGTTTGGAGTGGCTTTCAGATTGAGCTCGAGCTTATTTCTCACATAGTTTGCTGGAGTGAAGATAAACACGTAATAAATCGTATTATCAATGATAAGAGCAATACTTTTTTAGGCAAACATTCTCTGCAGAGAATCGCTATTAATATTTGTATAGCGATTGAGTGAATCAGTTCTGCTCTTCTCAGCACTTGTTCTGAGCTCTTCAGTGTCCAGCAATGAGTGCCAATATGAGGAACGAGGTGTTCAACTCCAAGCGACTCAGCCTCGACATCAACAATGCCAATCTCAACAGTTTCACCGTTAAGCCGATCCGCCAAGATGAGACCAAGAGCCAGATATGTGTCACTTTCAACAAATCTTTCGTCAATGCTATCAGTTTTTATGTCAGTTATCGCCAAAAAGGATCTGACAAATGGATTAACACTTCGGCAGAAAAGAATCTGAACGTAATTAACATTAAGAATGTCGAGCCAGGAGTGTATGAGGTGAGGGTCGTGGCCGTCACCTCCAAGCAACAGACGCCCAGTCAGGTCAAACTGGTCGAGGTACACCAGTTGGACAGTCCTAGCAAAGTTAAAAGTGTGTACAAGAACCAGAAGAAGGTGTCGCAGACTATTCAGACGATTGCCAGCAATTTGGCCGACGATATCATCGCCGAAGTCTACTTCGTTCTGTCGCACCCGGACTTAGCTGACCGAGACAAACGATCAAGTTCGTCTTATTACGAAGAAGAGAGTGATTGATGCGCATTCATCAATTTATTGACCACCAAGGTCATACTTCAATTAAATTCAGTGAACATTCATCTGAGAGAATGCTTTTCAATGCAATTCCGAGCGAAAGATGACTGCAATTGGTTTGAGAGCCCAACAAAAGCTCAGTCGAGTACTGAATAAATTATTAAATTCTTTACCCAAAAGAGTCATTCAATTGTTAGTTATTCCGCTCTATCATCACATCTCTCAAGACTTGGCGTTTCGATCATCACATAAATTGATTGCATTGAAAGCATTGTTTCCCTCTGTGTGTTCGCACATTCGCAATGAGTTAACGGTATTTTAATATCTCTAAGGGTTGACCCAAATATCGCAATAATAGGCTTATGGTTAGCGACAAGTTATCACCAAACCATCCACTGATCGCACCGAAGAAGCACTTCCACCGACTCAAACACTAATGACAATAAAGTGATCGTAAATTACTTAATGTGCAAATGTGTCATCTTGCCAATTTTGGTCACTCCAGCCCTAATTAGGTGTTGCAAACTCACCAGTCCAACACTACCTTGAATACCTCGACGATAAATGTAATTTTGAAGTCAAGTCATTCGGTTTTTGACAAAATAAAAACCATTGAATTTAATTATCATTAATTGAAGACTTGATTTAAGCCTAACATTAATTAATCTTTTGCTCGAAATCCTTTTGAATGAGTCCGAAGTGAGACTTAGTTCTGACTCAAAGCCATTAATAATCGGAATTAACCCAAAGTCTTGTGATTCTTAAGCCGACTCTTATTTATAGATCTGTTTGAGGCGTTAATTCATTTCATTTATTCATTCATTGAAATTATTCATAACTAAATTAAATGGATTTATTACCGCTGACAACAAATTATTTTCCTTATAAAGCAATTGATTTGAGTGACAGACTCAAGGATGTTAGATTAGCTAAGCTACTAGGTCATTTCTCAATTTTATTGAGTTATCTAGCTGCATTAGTCGTCAAATAGATAACACAACATAAATATTCGGTTTAATTGGAGGAAAATTAAGGACTCGACTCGTTGTTGACACAAAGTAATGAACATTGGATAGATGATCAAGCTCATTGCCGTCAGCCAATCGCCAAACATTCTTTTCCGATCAATTAACGAGTCATCTGTTTCTGTAAGTGAGCTCTCATTAGCTTTCGAGTGCTGTCTTTGCGGCCATTCTTCTCGTCGAATGACTTCTTTTGTCTGCATTTAAGTGAATTATTAGTTCAGTCGGTCAACACATGTGTTCTCTTCATTACATTATCAATGATTAACATATTGTGAATTAATGTTAGGTTAAGTCAGTTATTGTCACAAAAACAGACTTAACTATCGAATCGAATGTAATAAATAATTGTCAATTAGTTTGGTTTATTAGAATAGTTATGTCGAGCGCTTCCAAACCTTCCAAACGCCTATAATTTTGTTATTTAACTAATGTTCTAATAAAGTGTTTTAGTGTTAGTGTTCGTGACTTTAATTCAATGATTCAAAGAATAAAATTTTATTACTTTCTCTGTGAATATCATTATGTGTTCTATCGTTGAGTTAAACATAGATTAACGTCTAAAATCTAAACTATTCTATCTATTTGTACACAGTTTGCGATGACTTTCCTCTTATTTTCGAATTCTTTCAGACCGATAAGCAAGGCACAAAATGACATTTTAGCTCACTTTTTGTCCGAACCCATCGGTTAACTCAATTGTGATCGGAGTTGAATCACAACATTCAATGCTATCGAAAATGAAGAGTTAATCTCCAATCTTATAGTCGACTAATTGTAGGATTCGTTTCCTTTAATTCGATAAATAAGTCAAAAATGTTTGCAAACTATTCATTATTAAAAAGAAAAGTCTTTGAGACGGGTCTCACAAAGAGGTCTGAAGTGGTGTTGAGCTCAGTCTCAGACAACAAGTATTCTTCAGTCAGTGTTCGGACGAGAAGTCCTAGTCTTTGGATAATATGAACCAAACATATGACCCAAAAGTGATTGAAAGTGAACTCAATATTAGTCAACAATTGAATTGGATTTTAGACAATATCTCTCAGAACTATAAACACGGCTTCAATACACTGAAAGAGGTGTTACTCCTCGTCAAGAATGGCCACAATCTGTACGACAAGTATCAGATCGATCACTACAATAGTGTCGTCGATTCGGTCGAAAAGAATATTGCCCTCTGGGAGAACCAATACGGTATGGAATGACTTGATTAGAGTTGGATATGATTTATGTGTCGGCAAATCTTCCATTCGTTGGTCAATCGGTGTATGAAAGTCAGGCTCTTTTCAGTGCCAAATGAGTCGGTTGTGATGTGCAAAAACTCGATTTGCCTGATGATTGTGCAGGGATTGCACGATAGTGTCATGCAATGGATGTGCATTCAGTCAAATCATGTTTTGCTCTTTAAGTTAAATAAATAGTTTCCGAATAAATTAATAAAACGATTCATTCATTTATCAATATATCTTGTATTTCTAGACATAAATAAAATCCTTTTATTCGACAGAAAAGCAAATGAATAAAAACAAATCATTCGTGAGTTCCAAGAATATGAAGAAACATAAGGTTTTCCTCTAATTGTGAATCTATATTAGATTTCGTGAGATATCGCAGAATATTCTTTCTGGTAATTGCATTATTGTATGCATTATGTGAGCTATAGATCAAACCTATGGAGAAAATAGCTATAATTTTGACAGATTAGCTAGACAAATTATCAATTGCCTGACCAGACATGCAAATCACCATGATCAATTTGCTCTATCGTGCA
>JAUJYQ010000043.1:0-13628 GCA_033995645.1 Hemileius initialis | reverse complement strand
CATTGTTTGTCGCGAAGACTGTTCTGACGGAACCGTTCGATGCGCGACTTGATGTCCATCTTGGCATCAGTCTTGCCGGCGGCCGACTTCTCTGTCCAGCGCTCGATTCGCTTCCTTCTCAATTCCAACGCTAATCTCAGTTTCTGCCGCAAAGGCAATCGCGACGAAATGATGTTTTGAAAGGTCGTGTCTTTCTTCAGCTCATCGAGTGATACGCCGGCAGACGGTTCCGGGTCTGGCAATAGAGTGATCGGTTTGAACCGACCAAAGAAGCGGGTTTCGAATGACAGCGGAACGACTGCAGCGGCCATCGCTGCCGTCCGCGCCTCTAGTCTTTGCAAAAAGGACTCGCCTCGAGGTTCCGATGGCTCGATCGGTCGGTCCCGGAAACAACGACAGAGATAATCCCTAATGAAACCCATCGGTCAGTTGACAATCGATTCAAATCACGTCTCAATAATCAATCAATATATAGACAACAATTGAAACTTTCAAACAATTTGTTTATTTAACACTAAAGTTGATTAACGCCGAGAGTTGGCCCGAAAGTGACAGCAATTGATTCAAACAATCGATTTCCGATTTGATGACTGCATCCAACTTCTTAAACATGGACTGGATTTTGTCGGACCGATTGATTTCAGGCATATAGACCTCGGTTAGAATGAGCGCCACATCGACCAGAATTTGCGTAAATCGCGGGTCTTTTACGTGACTTAACAAGAAGTCGACGACACGTTTGAGTTCGATGTCAGTCCTGCCGGCGAGCGCTGACTTCAGAGCTCGTCTTCTAATCAGTTCCTGCATAAAACTGACCACAACTTCAGGTTCTTCGCTCTTATTAAGTACTCGATTCAATGCTTGGGAATGATTAAACTTTTTGAGAAGTAAATCATGTTTTTGTAGTCGAGATCTTTTCATATGCTCTTTGACGACAACACTTTGGTCTTCTCTCTTCCTCTTCAGTTTGGATGACTTGCTTTCACTGGATTTCATTCCAATAGAACTGAATTTGAAGGGTTCATCGAATAAGTTTGAACTTCTGTTTGGCATCGTTTCAAACTTCGCAGCCCTCGGATTGTCAACCATTTTATTAACAGAGAAGAGTCCGTCGTTGGCGCCGACGGCCAACACTTTTTTGTTGAGCGCACAACTGAGCAGTTGTGAGGGCGTGTATGACAGCGATGCGGCGATAGTGAAGTTGTGGTCATACACTTTGAGCTGACCGTCGATCGAAGCGGTCATCAAATAATGGCCGTAATTGTGAACACAAGTTATTGTCTTATTATGCGTTTTGGACAATGTCTTCAACACCTTGCCACTGGTCAAATCAAACACTTTGATTGTGTCTCCGCCGGCAGATATGGCCATCAGATTGCGAACAGTGACCGACTCGACAGGAGCGCCATGCTCAATTTGTATGACGGCCTTCTGCGGCGACCGATCGTCCCAGATCTTCACTGTCTGGTCATATGAGCCCGATATGAACATCGATGAGTGTCTGCATATATGAGAGGCTCTGATGTAGTCGTTGTGAGCATTCGTTTCGCCAAATGTGGACACAATTTTGTCTTCAGTGATGTCCCAAAGTTTGATGTTAGAGTCGTCGCCGAATGAAACCACTTTTGAGTTATCAAGAAAATGAGTTCGTCTAACAGCAGAAGAATGTTTAGTGGATTTATTGTTAAGGCCCAAAGCCCTCAATGGTTTGCTGTTCTTCACGTCCCAAACCCTGACCACACCATCACTAGCGCCGGCGACAATCAGTTTTGAGTCCGATTTGCGGTAATGGCCGCCATAGAGCAGAACCATGTTTGGGGCCGAGTATTGCCGCTTCACTTCCATACTGTAGTACTCATAGACGGCCAGTCGGGTCGAAGACGACACCAGAAGGTCGTTCATCTCGTTCAGGTCAATGCAATTGATGGCCGCGAACTCTTTGGCCACTTTCGGCGGCTGCAGAGCTCTCTGCCAGTACTTGGCCGCATCGCTCAGCGGCTCAATGATCGAGGGCAGTGTCGCCAACGATGTGGCCTTGAAGTCTGTCATCTCTTCGCGATCGGTGTCTTCAGACAATTGTCATTCAATTTGATTTGATTTAAATACCACTCAAATCGTAAACACTTCGCAAAACACGTGTCTATTGACAGCTGTTTGCGACTCAACACTAATTACGTTCACACGATTCACATATTTTGTGACCATTTGTAGAGAAGTGAGTCTCAGAGACGAGTGGTTTGTGTTTAGGGATTCAATTCAGTGTATGTTTTGTCACAGACTTTGTGGTCAAAGCGGTCGGTCTTCGGAGTGATTGAGTGAGTGATTGATTGGTGTTTGTGTTGACTGTGATTTGCAATCAATCGTCAGTGAAATGAAATTCAGGCAAACATTTGAACCAAATGTATGGTTAAGAAAGACACTGAAAGCCCTTGTTGTTTGTCATTTGCATTGATGATAAACTTGCAATTTTATCGTTTAACCGCTCATTCAAGGCCTTTACTACTACTCAGTTCAAACACTTATAGTCGCTATTTATACTATTTATACTAAAGGACAAACCTTTCAAAAGTAGTGTCAATTTTAATTGTAGTCAAAACATGAGTCAATCAAACGGTAGTCAAGAGTCGGCCAAAAGAGAGGCCGCCTTTCGGGCCGTCGATAACCATCTGAAGGTATGACCAACTGATTGATTGCCATTGTATTCAAATTGCCCATGATGCTCTTGTTGCCAAGGTGTAATAATTCCTAACTTTAATTTAGTTTAATTTCCGGCTCAATAATCAAATGTGTTTTGAAAGTCAAGTTAATTGTATCTAATTTTGTCGTCCATTTCAAAGGATGGTTTCAAAGTAGGGATCGGAAGCGGAAGTACTATTGTTTACGCCGTTCAGAGGATAGCGGAAAAGAAGTTGAATGTGGTTTGCGTTCCGACCTCTTTTCAGGTCAGACATTAACCAATTTATTAATTGTTTCTTAAGTCGAATCTGATTATTGAAATTCTGTTTGTCGTTCAGTCAAAGCAATTAATCAGAGAAAAAGGTCTGCGATTAAGTGATTTGGAGGAGACTCCGGAGTTGGATGTGGCCATCGATGGCGCCGATGAGGTGGACATTAAGACGTTATGTCTCATCAAAGGAGGCGGCGGTGCGCTCACACAGGAGAAGATTGTGGCCAACGCGGCCAAAAAGTTTGTTGTAATCGCTGACTTCACCAAAGAGTCCGACCGTTTGGGCAAAAAGTGGACCAAAGGGTTGCCCATTGAAGTGATTCCAATGGCTTACAAAACTGTGTCGAAACAAATCGAGAAGAAGTACGGCGGGACTGCTGTTCTTCGTATGGCCAAAGCGAAAGCAGGTCCAGTCGTCACAGACAACTCCAACTTTATTATCGATTGGTTGTTCAAAGACCAGGAGAGAAACGCCAAGGAGTGGACACAAGTAAACACTTTTATCAAATTAATTCCGGGAGTCGTTGAAACCGGACTTTTCATTGATATGACGTCAAACGTGTACTTCGGTCGAGAGGATGGAAGTGTTTCCTCTGTTCCTAACCAATAGATTATTGTTTTTGTTTTATATAATTTTAGGTTTTTTTTAAAAGTTCATCTCTTTTTATACCAACTTTGATCAATAATTGTGATTAAGACAACATTTTATTATTAAAATAGTTTTATTATTAAAATTTTATTATTAAGTTAGCATTAAAAGTGGCAAAAATATTATAAAGTTATTGAAGTGATTGAAAGCGTCGATCGAATTCAATAGTACCGCGAAACCCCGCAAAATTTCCTCTGGGAGATTATTTTGAATATTTTCAATTATTGACTTTAATGACCAAATTGGGATATGAGTAATGTCCCCTAACCACCAAAGTTTCATATAATTTAATATACCTTCAAAACCTATTTTATTACACTCAAAAATCTTCGACCAACATATCGATGTCTGTTTCAGAATTTATTTCATTTATTCACAGTTCATGGCAAAAAAAACTATGGGACATTAACTGAGATAATGTCCCCTATCTAGACAAACTTAGATAATTTTCCAAGGGAAATTATGCGGGGTTTTCCGGTAATGTGTTTATCGATGTTTTAAGGGCTGCTCCGAAGTGGTGAACACTAGTTGTGTGAAAGTGATTGCGATAGTGATTGATGTCAACTAAATGACCGGCGAAACAGTTCACTGATGGCTAAACTATAATCAATTTGAGACTATATTTAATGCCATAAAAAGCCATTTCCAGGCCTTCAACGCCAAACAGACATCGATCGCAGTCCGGGCTCTCAATAATGGTTGCAAAAGAGTTAGTCAAACGATTGGCGACTGAACTCGTTGTCTGACACTTGTATTCGCCGTTTGGCTGACAGGAGAGCAGAGAATTGCATTTTAAATAAAGAGCAAATAATTAGTGGAAATGTTGTCCAAATCCAGATTAATATTGTGCTCGACTGAGCAGATATGGTGTCGTTGTTTGGACGCCACTCATCACTCGATAATTGTCCGCTCATTGCTTCCCATCCTATTAAATAATTTCCATTCTATTTCTGCTCATTATTCGTCGCAAATATTGTTTGCATTCATTCATGTCTTTTGGTTTGAGATGAAAAATGTAGTAAACATTGAATTAGTTTTTGATTTTCTCCAAAAACTTCATTTTTAATGTCACTATACTTTCGGAGCGCTTATAATGTCTAATACAAACATCATCGGAGAAGAGATGAGTGGAGCGAACAGTTGTGACAACTCTGGGCACAGCTCTGGTGGAGGAGAGACTGCAAAGACAGCGCTTATGCCATCGATTCGTTTCTCATATATTTTATTATGTGATTGACTGAATCCACCCCAACTACAACCACCACCTCAAAGACAACAACCCCAACCGTAATATCTTAGATTGCTTCACCAGCATGGTTACCTTCGATTTTATTCAAAAATTTGTTGTTATTGGATACTGAACGACAAATAACCTCAGAATCACTTGCTAATCAATTTGATCCTGAATACTAAGTGTTCGTCACACAGGTCCACACAATTTAAATTCAACATTGAATAATGAATAAAGAATGAAACTAGATGGTTTTTCAATAATTTAGGGCTCAGATTAGTTTTCAAAAAAATCATATTTATCAATTTTGATTTTGTGAACATTTATTATTTATTGAATTAAATGTTATTTTTTTGTTAACCATATAATATCGACAAGTTTATAAAGGAGATTGCAATAAAATGTTTATATGAAATCGAAGATAATTACAGGTCTGATCATATATACATGCAATAATTATAACTGTAATACATTTTAATATTTGCATTCATTATCTAGAGATAATCTAAGATTTTAGAATGTGTTGTCGTTGGAGTGGAAGTAAGCGTTGGGAGGTTTGGGGTGGTTGGGGTGGATTCAGTCAATCTCTTTTACTATCCCTCTGGCGTTTGATTTTGCATCAGAGCGTAAATTTCAAAGTAAGCATCGCTTGAAAGTCATCGCTAATACCGAGTTAATGACAGACACACAGACAGAGCGTAGCATCTCTGCAGACATCCTCTAAAGAAGTCTTCACTGAGGAGAAGAGTGACGCAGCCATCGATGGTTATCCCATCGATGGTAAAGTGATTCTTAACTTTAACTATTAAAATGTTTTCTATTCATGGCATCGCTTGCATTATCTCCTATTTTAGTTGTGATCTGAAGTTTCAAAAAACTAGTGTTTAGTCGATACGAGCATTGTTTGGATCCATAGATGTTATACAGGTTTTGATACTTAAAGTGGCACTGAATTTGAAACTTAATTATTATTTTATTTTGAAGTTAATCTCTTCAATAAAAGTCAATTTCGGCGACCAACTAAGTCATTTATTTTATTTTATTTATTAATTTTAATAAAACTAACTCGATTTCATGAACTACATTTCAACCAATGCAAAATTAACGAAAACAAACTTGGAAATCGATTTGCCCATTGTGAGATATTTGATAAATCATAAGCATTTAACCTAATAGAATACGCTCAATAGGTAATGAACATACGATATATCAAAAATTAAAATTGGCATTTTTTATGTAATATCAATGGGGTTGTTTTGATATTACATAAAAAATGTCGGCATAAGAGTATGTTATTTTAAACCTTGCATTTTGTGAATTTTAAAAGAGGAATCAACTGAATCCAATATACATAATCAAGTTTCAAAGTGAGTGGCAAGTATAGTGTCACTGCCTGTAGATGCAAAACACGATCGATACATCGCATTCTTGTATACATCCAAATGAAATGCAGTTTAGGTTACTTAACGACAACAAAGCTCTGCCAACACGTTATTGCCTGAACGCTCACTCGACTTCCCCTTCTTGTCATCCCTTGTCTACCGAGTGATTATACGTTTGATAACTTGCTTAACTGGGCTCTGGTCTGGCGAAGGGCCATCTCTGGAGTAGGGCCTCGACTAAGTTAGCAATGCATTAGTTGGCCATTAACTGGGTTATTGTCATCAGTGATGTAGGGATTGGACGTCAAGTGATGAATGGGTGCGATGTGTAGTGCAGTGCAGTTCAATCGAGTGCTCCAACAATTAGAAACTCGAGTTAGCAAACGATGCGAACAAGTGATGGGTCTATAAATAAATTGGCAAAACTTGCAGACAGTTTAGTGTCAAATGAAATGCAACAAAACGTCACAATTAGGTAATGATTTGAATGTTTCTTTAAATCAGATCGAATTCCCTGCGGACACGATTAGAGACGCCTTTGTCTCTCGATTAAACAGTGAGAATCGCTTGAACTCTACTTTTATTATCTCTGGTCTTATGTTTCGCTGTCTTCAACACAACTGGAAAGCGATTCGCCTTTAAATAATGCAGACATAGATAAAGAACTCGTTTGCAATGCCAGGGCTTTAATGCCATGAAGAGAGGGTGGAAGAGAGGGAGGGGAGAGAGAGAGAGAGAGAGAGAGAGAGAGAGAGAGAGAGAGAGAGAGAGAGAGAGAGTTTGTGTGAATGGAAATCTTTTAGACATTTGTGAAGAGCGGAGGCAAAGCTCGAATGGTTTCCTGAGGATAGGATTCCGAATCGATTGCCTGCAATAGTTAGTGATATTTGCGATTGCGTTGGCTGTGCAGTGCTGGCAGTGCTGAGCAGTGGTACCAGTGGTAAGCTGTGCTGTTTTGTGCTGTGCTGTGCTCTGTCTGTGCCATCGCAAGCTTGTGTCGAGTCTGTGCTCACACACACATTAACTTTATATAACTTAAGAGATATATAGCGATCGAGGCATCAGTTCTATCGTGAGCTGTGCTCTGCTGTGTTGTGCTGTGCTCTGTCTGTTCCATCGCAAGCCTGTGTCGAGTCTGTGCTCACACACACATTAACTTTATATAACTTGAGAGATATATAGCGATCGAGGCATCGGTTCTATCGCTTTACTCGATGTCAATTGATATTCGCAAAGTGTCCTCTGATTTCATGACTACAAACGCTATGCTTCACTGCCATCGATGTAATGCTCTTTCAAATAAAACTCCAGTCAAGCCATTACTCTCTCATTCTTCGGCTCTTTTAATGTTTCGTTTTTCGGGAAAACGTTATTGTCTGAGAAGAGAAGCTATTTGTTATGAATTAAAGCGTTGAATGCGATCTGTGATCAGAGATGAGAGCATCGCATCCATTCCCAAATAACAATTAATATCGAGTTCATCGCCTCTAATATAGACATTAGGCAAATGTCGGCATCTGCTTCTGCCAACACCACCATCGCCGCCAACCTCACCGCCATCAGCACCACCGCCATCAAGCCATCATCCACTACTACCTCAACCGCCGCCGTCGTGAACGGCCAGCCGTCGGCGACGACCACTTGCACATCATGGCATCCACACGTCTATGGAAAGCCTCCAAAACAGCCCACTTCTTATCTCATCGAAGATATTCTGGGAATCAGAGACAACAGCACAAACTTGTCAACATTTGCATCGACGACAGGCTCACCAAAAAGCAATGGCATGTCTGCCCAGTCTTCTGTCAGAGCAGTTACTTTGGAGCCCCAGATATTGAGTGAGTAGTCGTCGCTAAAAAGTTTTTCATTGAGAATCTTGCGAAGAGTTTGTCGCTCGCAATACACAGTATTCTTGAAGTAGAGAAGCAGTAATAGCACAATAATAGTAGCAATAGTACAGTATTTTATCGATTGAGTTAAGTGGACTGACAGTGGAGTTACTTCGCTATATTGGTTACTTAACTCAACCATACCTTCACTCAACTGATGAAATTCTGTATTACTTGTTAGAAGACATTAATTATGTTGAGGTTTATATGCTGTGAAAGTCTGCTCTAATCGGGATATAAGTAAATAGAGATTTAAGCCATCGTTTTGGAGATATTTTATTTTTGTTGTCACCGAAGCAATTGAACTGAAATTATTGAAGTTATTATAATAATTGTTAGACTTCTGGCCGAATCGTTAGCTGAGATAAAAGTGTTGGACAACAAACTAAAAACTCTATTCATTTATTTGGGAAATAATATGATTTTTGTCTCGAAATTAGGAATAAGTTGCGAACAAAACTTATATTCAAAGACTCATTTAAATGAGTCACTTAAAAGACTCACTTATCTGGAGTTGGCTTTAATAGGTTGGCTTCGACTGTCAGCTTAGAGAGCAGTGTTTGCGTGCGATTCCTCGCTTTGTTAGTGTATAGCGATTGCGAATTTGTTGGTCTCTCAGAGGAAGCAGAGAAGCCGTGCTCAGCACTGCTCACTACTGTTGCCGTTGAGCGCCTTCTCAGCGATTGTGAGCCATCACATACATGGCAAGCAATTGCAGTTCATTAATGCACCCATCGATGCCATCCATGCCTAGGGTTGTCAACTACTCTTGATTATCAAGGATTCGGCCAATTTTGTAGAGGATAAGTTCTTGATGATATTATTCATAGACCATAAAGCTTCCTTGATTTTGATCCGAATTCAACCTACCTGGCATAGTTAGTGTATCCTAAGATCAGTAATTAAATTTATTAACGAAATAATGGTTTCAAACAAATATCAATGAAATAGATTATAAATCATTGCATATCTTGGGTGACACTTGTGAGCACTAAAATATCAGTCATTGGCAGCACTGAAAAACAATGTTAGAAATGTGCTGTTGATTGAAAATATATCATGAAAATAGAGGTTTCTAAATAATCGTTAATTGATGTTTGATCTTGCGAGTTGGCAACACTATCAATGCCATCCTTCCAGTAATAGGTTTCGCCGCTCCAAATATAAACTCATAGAGCTGTCTATCGCATATTGCTCTACCAATTGCTTCCAACTATTAAACGCTGCTTTTGATAGTCGAGCCATTTGTGAAAAGTTCTCTTTTATTGATTGCCTGTTCGCCGATTCTTTTCCCTTTAATGCTTACGTTTGACTCCAATTGTTTGTCATTAAAACATAGCCTTCGATGCCTTATATGAGTGTTGGCCTAAAACTACTTTATTTTGTTTTCTTTTTATCAAATCAATGGATTGCTATTCAATTGCAATTATCAGACATATTGTCAGACATGGAATGCCTTCGATGTGTGGCATACGATGTATGAGCTCTGAGATACCGGACAACCACTTATGGCAATCATTCTATTCTCGAGACTTCTTTTTAGGCAAAACAAAAATAAAATACTAAACAAAACAAAGTCGCGACCAATCAAGCGTTAAACACAGGCATCGCTGGTCTGTGCGGACACAAGTTGATAGCTCTGGTCATGGGAGCCATGTAAGCCTCAATTTGGCGGAGAGGCGGACAGTTTGCCAAAACGCCCATCTGTGCCATACTTGTGCCATCGCTGTGCCGTTCAGTCATTTCAATATCACTATTCATTTCGTAAACTCGATACACAACACTCTGCTGTCCCTCTCTGTGAGCCTCTCAGAGGGCTCACTGCAAGGTTGCCGTTAAGTGCCTTCGCCGCAGATAATGGACTCTACGAGAGAAGCAAAATATTGACTGAATATACGGCTAACTCGCGATATATCACAAAAGTATGAAAGCGATTAAATGCGAACTTAAAAGCATTAATACATTGGAGACACGCTTTGCCTAAACCAACAATGGATTGGCAGCTATTGTCG
Source organism: Hemileius initialis (assembly GCA_033995645.1). Taxonomy (NCBI): domain Eukaryota; kingdom Metazoa; phylum Arthropoda; class Arachnida; order Sarcoptiformes; family Hemileiidae; genus Hemileius; species Hemileius initialis. Next base: position 3,518 of record JAUJYQ010000043.1, on the reverse strand, counting down.
TCTCAATAGTCTCAATGATATTTACCATTGATATCGGTTTGAGGTCAGACTGACGACGACACACAACTCGTTACTATTGTCGGTCGCGTTTCGGACCACAAACACATCGACCAAATTGAAGCCATTTGAGACTATAAACCCACATTTTCAGAGCAGTCGATAAGTTATTTAAATTCAGAGCAAAATTATAGTCGACTTTTGGTTGAGGTCTAAATTGAAGGCAAATAAATTTGAAGAGTTTATACTCTGTGAGGCATGTATGTAGCATGCAACACTATGCAACACTATGCAATACATTGTCATGCCTTGCATATATTATGTAATGTAAGTGAAAGGGAGGCTAACGTTAACATTATATAAGAGCGCTTCACCACTGCCTCACCAGAGCTCCCAAAATATCTTTATCGGCGAAAATAATATGAATTTTTGTGAACAAATGATGGCAACAAAATCATTACATAATAGCTAAGGGAAAGCGATTCCTTTGGGAAATGGATGAAAGCAAGCAATAAGAGATTGCAAGTGAATATATATCACCCGATAGGTACTCATACTTATATACAATGCTCTCCACTTTTGATTTTATTACTCATAGAAGACGACACAAAAGGCAAGAAAAATTGTTTGTCTTTCAAAGGGAAGACGAGTTGAGACGAATTGAATGACTAAATATGAGAATAAACGGCAATAGAGTTGTGTTGCTATCAGTTGAGACTTGTCTTCACTCGACTCGACTCCCAGAACGACATGATTTGAGGAATCGAAAAGTTTGTTCTGTTTTCGATGCCTTCTTTGCTTTCGATGCGTTATAGCGATGAATGTTTTTATGAAATTTGCTGATCGTTTCAAAAGTCTCAGTGAGAAGTGAGAAGAGAAATAATGTACTTTTCTATTGGAATAGCAATAGCAGTGGTAGTGTAGTGTAGCTATTGGTGTATTGCACGAACAGATCTAATAGGGTTCCGGTGCTGCAGACAGTTATTGGCATTGCAGCGCACACACAGTCAGTTGAGTCAGTACAGTCTGTACAGTGAGAGCCAGTCGTGATGTTGCTGTCGAGCCATTGCTTTACTTTTGCTTTCCTTTACTTTTTTGGTCGCTATCATTCATCTTAACACAAGTGGAGCACATTATGGATGAGATGTGTGTCTGTTTGTTCAAAACACACTGAATTCAGTTCTGTCTGAGATGTGAATCATTGGCTCAGCTATAACTATAACAGAACAGAGTTGATGTCAGTCCTCATGTTTTCACTTGCTTTCCACTACACATCCATTAGAGCGCAGATTAAAGATTTTCTTTGAGTGCAAAGCCATCGGCGAACCTAACAAAAGTCATACTCATTTTGTTTGTAATTACCCTAAATTAATATTTCTTTAGGAACGCGACTCCGACTGACTCTGCAGTGAACCCCCAGTTAGTCGTCAGTCGGCAGTCGTAAGTCATGTCCCCCGCAATCAGCCTTTGTTACAACGCTCTGCCAATAATGCAATGCAGTTGTGATGCAGTTGTCTATCAGAACAGTTGTTTTGCACTCTGGCAGTGGAGTAGTGCAGTCGTACCTCATAGTGGGCCCGACCGGCAAACCATACTCTCATTGATCACTATTGCCTCTGCTATTGCTTTGCCTCCGATGACTACACGTTTTGTCTGATAGTCGAAGGCATTAACGATATTGAGGTTTATATATTCACTGATTCAGTGAGGCTGTACTGGTCTGGTGTTTGTTAAGCTGCCAGTTCTGTCGAGTCCTGTCGCGACTCATTTTAATCCTAATGACAATCGCTAAATCAGGTCTAGGATTCACTGGCACAGCACCGGCAGAGCACCGGCACTCTGACCCACAATAGCCAACACAATCACTCTTTGCAGTCAATCTTTGAGTCACTTCTCAACGAAAACCGAATTCCCTTTTATTGAGTTTCAGCCAATTTATAAAATTTATTGATTCATTTGGTGTTAAATTTATTTTTAAAACTATTGTTTAATAGTTTTAGAGTCAAACCGTTCGGTCTATATGTGTCTCGATATGGAGAAAGAGAGCGACAAAAGCCTGAGTGAGTGAATGATTGAAATGAGCGGAGTATTTATGTTATGGCAATAGCATCACAAGGACTGCCGAAAAGAGTGCACAACAGAGCTATCATTTCCATACTCTTCTCCAACGGATTCATCGATTATATAACAAAATAGCAGTTCGTATGAGTCATACGGTGTGTTCACTGGTTTAGTGGATTGGATCACCTATTAGATTGTGCTTTAAAGAGGAAACCATTGAATAGAGTGATAGACAGCGCAGTCAAAGGAGAGATCTCAATATGGATCGAAAAGAGAGGAAATATTGTGTAACCAATTAGGCTCGTGACTAATGACTGGTATCGATTGCACTAAATGTAATGGATTAGCGATACAGTGATGTAGTAATGTAGTGATATAGTGATGTAGTGATGCAGTCTATGCCAGTCTTTGCCAGTCTATGCACAACAGACACAAAGCCAGTCCTCTACTCATTGCTGGTACGGCTCGATATCGCATAATAACGAGATTGTGAACCGTCTTGTATTCCCCGACCAGTAATTCCCTTTTGTTGTTGGCATCACTTCTACTTTCATTGATGTAAAACTGAACGTATGTTAAACCGAAAGAAAACTTTTTTAATAGTAGATTAGCTAAAAGTAATGCTCGGATGCGGTTTCTAACCAATTGTCGGCTCATAAATACTCATTCAATTATGTGCGCCAACACAACTGTGTCTCATTACCCACTCATCTTTGGCTATATTACCTTGATAGTCTTAATAATCAACGTCATTGTCCTCCAACTGTTTCATCTTTTACCAAGTTAATTCAGCTCATAAATGATTGATATTAATCGTGATTTAAAAGATTGAAATTCACATTTTTGTCATTTTATCACGCACATTTATATTAATTGATGAATGTAATTTAATAGTATTTATGTTCAAGTAACTTTACAATATTTTGACTAGATAAAGACAACAAATCGATATTTGATTCGTTTTAACTCAATACCTCCTTGCTATGAAGAACCTGACCACCTTAATACTTTTACGACTGAATTCAACATAAAAAAATCTGAACAATTAATTATCGATTAATGAATAAGTTTAAAGCAATTATTGCATATTCGAAACCAATAGTAATTGAGTTAATTCTCACAGTAATTGAGTTCATTGATGACCACTTGACTAACTCATTCATTATTGAATACTTGGATTTGTGTTTAATATGATTTGTTTCTGATCACATTTTCGATCAATTAGTTTGATTTTAAGTAATGTGCAGATAATTTTTGTTTAAAACAAAATTAAATCAATTTAGCATGTTAATCATGGCAATCCATGCAACCGCCTGACATCGCTTGCCATCCACAAACTCGAGATGAGGTTTACTCACGGATGCCCAAGCTCGATCGTGCCAGGGGGGGGGATCAGGGGAGGGATTATTGCGCAATTTTGGTCAAAAATCCTAGGGGGGGGACTAGGGAGGGGATCGGCC
>JAUJYQ010000042.1:0-13694 GCA_033995645.1 Hemileius initialis | reverse complement strand
GGTAAGATTTATTTTATGGCGAATAATTGGATTCAATTGTCAGATACATTAGACGTCTTTAATTTCTCGGATTAAAACCATATATTTTGCTATTTAGACAATTATTGTGTGAAATAAATCAAGAAAAAAGTATATATTTTCGTATTTTATTTATTTTTTTTTAAAATAGAAAACTATTCCGTGAATTGAATGAATAATTTATTGGAGATAAGAGAGAAATACTATTTTCCTATTCGACTAAATGAGCAAAAAGTCTTACAAATGTAATAATCGTTATAAAGTTTTAATATGTTTTTGACCCCAATTTTCAAATACTTAACCATTTAATGTAAGATCACTTAAAAAAGAGCAAAACATTGGTCGAAATAATAAGAAATAAAATACAAGAAAAGGACACTTTTTGGGACCAAAATTAGTGGAACTAACTCTTAATCGATGCTATCATCCAATGAATGTTTTGCTGCCATTTAAGCGAATTATGCGGAAATTGAATTAATAAATGTGTTGTCGTCCGCACCACAACTGTTGTAATCCTTGTCTTTGCTAATTGACTCCATTAACGGACATTACATACATAGCCTATAGGTATCATCTTCTAGATTAATGTCTTGATTATCCCAATTGTTTTCAATTAAAAACTCTAAAATATGTGAAAGACATAAATTTTAAAATAATTTATAAATGTTAAGTTAGGGTTAATTTAGAGTATTCAATGAGTGATAGAATACTTAAGGGAACAAAATTTTGGCACCATTCGAGTCAACTTGATCATTCGAATCCTACCACAAAACCAAATTCGATGTTAAATTCTGTTTAAATTACAGTTAAATATAAAATCTAATGCTATCAAAAAGCAAAGGCAGTCAGAGACCAGACTGTCTCAACTTTTGAAGGCCATTGGTTGCAATTTAAACACAATTAAATCTGATTGTCTATATGTAAATCTCTTTGTCCTATTGTTAGCAAGCAATCTACTTTTCTATTAACAATTGCAAATATGCAAAATCTGCACCGAATTTACGAACGCATTCTTATCTGCCATCTGTTTATTCAATTGCGAAGTTTCACTGCCTTTTAATTTGAATTGGGTCTCCGATTAACTTATCTCTGGCCGAAGCGATGTTTGACACAAGACAGGGTCGCTTTGACCGACATGTCTCACGGTCTCAGTCAATGTCTTCACACGACTTGACGACAAAAATTTAACTTAGATTCTCAACTTTTGTGTCGACTGAGATTAAAGTGAATTCAGGGATCAAAAGCACGAATGAGATCCGCGTTATTAGATTAGCAGAGATTAGTTGCAATTAATTACGCAAAAGTTGGCGTTTGTGTTGTTTGCATCGGTGATAAGGATCTCGAGATCGAAGCCTTTAATTCGTTCTATTTATAAATGGTTATTAACTTTAATTAGCGCTCATTGTGTCACAGATGTGACAAATTGGCCGATCGTCGGGTCATCACAACCGGCCGCCACTCGAACGTCGAATACACTCGCCTTTTACACTAATTAACATCTAATTAGCTTTCATTTTGATTGCCATTTCTGTCACATAAGTTATTGTAAATTAGGTTTACAGAGTCGTTTATACGCTAAATAAATTGATCATGGTGTATATAAAGAATTTAAGTTACCCTATTATAAGAATGTAGAAGCGATGAACGGCTAAACTCTAAATTGGTTTTACAAATTGAATTTACAAATATATCGGCAAAACTATTATTTTTGAGTTAATTTGTTCGCTAAATAATATATTAATTATAATTTAGAGACTAATAAATTTGGTCATTCCTTAAGTCGGTTCTCATCTCTACTTAATTCCTAGACTTGTAATGAGAGATCGGAATAAAAGTCGACTTCTGAGAAGAGTTCGTTAAATATTATAACTTATAAAAATCTTAAATATTTTTTCCCAATGTTTCGAATTCTTGAAGAAATTGCTAACCGAAAGAGCTTATAATAAATTAGATGTTAATTACAAATATAAATAATTGCGCTCAAGATTTGTGAGCAATCATTCATTCGACCGATAAGTGATGAACTGATATCCGACTCATGAAACTCATGAGAGAATTGCGTTTAAATTTTATTCAACGACCAAATTATCATTTGATTATCGATTCTTCACATATTTGATCGCAAAACCAAACTTATTTGCTATTATTAGACACAAAACAAAACTCATATTTAATCGATGAACATATGATTGCATCGTTTTATTGGTCGAGAATTTTGTTGGCAATGCGTTCGTCGATTAGAGGCCCAAAGGATTGCATTGCAAAGTGAGCGGCAAAACAGTCATTAATTATATTGTTTGCCATTTGATGATAATTTAATTGCTCAATGAGACTGAGAATCTGATCTCGGAATAACCCATTCGATCGAATTCATATCTTGATAACAATTTTTTAAGAGTGATCGAACAAATATTCGTAACCATAGATAAAGCGAAGTCAAAGAACAAAAATCAAAATTATTGATGTCTTCGAAGTTAATTGCAGTCAACACGTGAAACGGCTGACGAAGTCATTGCTCTGCAGTCGAACGACACATATTTGTTAAGTCAATTATGTATTGTATTATTTGGCAATTCTTCTATCGATAATAAGAAGTGCGTTCAGTACCCCGTAATTTGTTCGCTACTATTTGCATATATTTAAGATTGATCATTTTATTGATACAAAACCTTTGAGGCCTTAATGTTGAGGTTCTCCTCATATGATTAGAGCAGATCCAGAATCAGAGCACGTCTTTGGCCACAATTATTGAGCCCTCGAACCAGTGGTAACCGTTGTTCAACCAGACCTATGATTGCAACAATTATTGTTTCAGTTAAACCTCAATTTATTCTAATTTATTCAGTAATTGTTTGGTCAAAACAAATCACTAATTCAACTATCATTACAATTATCGAACTACTGTTACTATTAATCGCTTTTTGCAAAACCAAATTCAATACGCGAAATGAGTTCCTTTGCTGAATAACATTAGACAATGATAGCTCACTTTTAATGATTGTCTTGTAATTCACAATTAATTCTAAAATCATTTGGTTTTATCGATGAAATTGTGTCCGCTTTAAGCGAACAATCAAACACTCAGTTTTATAATAAGCTGATGAATCTGTTTAACTCTTACACCCGGTTCTGAATGGTTCCAAGGAGTTTGTGATTGGAGATGAAGGTTGTGTAAGACAATCATACAATGAGAGTCTAATTATGAGACAATGATATCGACTTTGTTCGACGGACAGGCCGTTCGTGTTTGGCGCCCGATTAGTATCAGTCCTGGCATTTCCATAGGAACTGCTCGACTCCCGGCCAGCCCTCACTCCCTCTCTCCCCACTCCACACACTCTCCCTATTTATAGATTAGGTCTGCAAATGTCTATACCATCTAAAACTGCTGTATATATGCCAAAAGAGTTTGGAGCGAAGGCTCGGAGCAAAAAAGTATGGCTCGCATTGAGAATATTGTGGCCAACGCTAGACATGAGCACAAAAAAGGCATCGTTTCGTTCAAACTGTGCTCTGACTGCAGGCAAAGGCATTGCCAGCTGTCGGCCTTAGGCTATGTGTTCACAGTATTGTGTTTGATATCAGTCTCACTGCTAAGAGCTATGATTCCTGTGATTCACTGATTGCACACTCAAACAGAGCCCACTATTACTGCTGATTGCAATTCACTTTCAATTAGTTGATCACAATTTGTCGCTAATCACTGATTCACACAAATCTTAATATATTGACGTATATTGAGTGTGAGTGTCATTGCAAGTGATCACTGATCGGTTCCATTGGTTCCATTGTACTGATGTTGATGTCCAAGATGGCCCTGGGCAGTGGCACCGGCACCCACAGGGGCACCGCCAAGAAGCGGCCACTCAGTCAGAGGCCACTCGACTTTGAACTGCAATACCAGGACAAACCTCTTAAGTTAGTTAAACGCGAGTATGACAGCGATGACCAGAGCCAAGACCTGTCCACCCGAGCCAAGGTCGTCGAGCGGCACCGACACACTGGCAAACAGGTCTCGAACTGCCTAGATCAATTGATCAATTGCCTGACATTGTTGAATCGTTTGCTGGCTGACTTTTGCACATTATTTGTCTTTATATTAATATCAATGTTGTGACCGATAGGGCGGAGGCGTAGACGACGCCTCACAACTGTTCTCCAGTGACCACAATTCTGTCATACGGAAGGGTATCATCAATGGTGAGTCCACTCAGTAATGACACCGATCACTGATATATTGGTTTGTCTTCAATCAGGAATAAAGCCTCGCAATAGTGATAACCACAAAGAGATGGTCATAACGGGTGTGACATCGCCGACGGACGTGTTTTGTTCAGTGCCGGGACGATTATCTTTGCTCAGCTCGACATCCAAGTACAAAGTGACTGTCGGAGAGGTCCAGAGACGGCTCTCTCCACCTGAATGTCTAAACGCATCACTTCTGGGAGGAGTTCTTCGCAGGTATTATCACTTGAGAGCCATTTGTTTAGCATTTTCTTTATGAAAATTAATTTAAAATATTAATTAATAATTATTTGTTAAAACAATGTTTTGAAAAATTGATTTAATTATGAAATGTTTGCTCCCTTTGAACGGTAGTTGAAATCGATTTATTCATATTATAGGATAACAACAGATATCTGATGAAATAGTTTTAGATCTTGTGATATAATTAACGATTGACTTCTTCTCAGTTACGCCGAACGCCTGTTAAGAACAAGCGATCCCTTTGTATGTTGTGTTTGGCGCCCGAAGCAGATCACGACTCGAACAACCATTTATTTAGTTTTACTTCTTTAGTTAGTTCTTCGCCTTCGCCTTCCACTCATGTAGTGATCACTTCTTATTCAGTGACTCTTTTGGTGAAACATTATTTAAATTAAAAGATTTCTATCAGTTTTTTTCTAAACATATTTTATGATTTACTGACCATACGATGAAAATGCCATTATTTGCCAATTAATGCCGTTTTGTGGCTCACAATTGCATTCCATTTCGGCCTCATATTAATTAATTTATTAATTAACTACAAAAAATAATATTTTATTGCAAAGAATAGGTACACAAAAAAAAACTAGTTCTGTCGGATCGCAGATGAAAAAAATTCCGAAAAAAATAATGATTAGTAGAAAACAATTTTCTTTGATTTTCACGCATTTCTTGTTCGGCCAAAAAAAAATCTTCGAAACGAATAAATTCATGACTGAGTTATTCGATGACAACAGCGATCGCTTAAACCGAACAAATTGTATTATAAATATATAGAACTTTAGATAACTCATAGATTAATACATTTGAACACAAAATATTTGAGTCCTGAATGAGTATTGTATTAATAAAAGCTATATAAAAAACTAAAACTATAAATAGTTAAATAAAATTATTGTATAATAGCATGCGATTACTAGCGTTGGCAATAATTCATCTTGTCATATTTGTCGAAAAGTTTAATTATTTTGGAATTATATGCTCATGAACATTCATTTACATTAACATAATTGAGTAAAATCTAATTTTCATCATTTTAATCGAAATTAGAAGCAAAAATGTGGCACTTATTTTGTTGTTAATATTATTATCGTGACCAATTTTAATACATTAGTGCATGAGATGATGCAAAACAACGCCAATTTCATAGCCAACAAATGGCACTAAAGTGTTGATTGTCTATTCCAGAGCCAAATCCAAGAATGGCGGCCGTTCTCTGCGGGAAAAGTTGGAGAAGATCGGCCTCAATTTGCCGGCCGGCCGTCGGAAAGCAGCCAACGTTACACTTTTAACGTCTTTAGTCGAAGGCATGTTCTAAATAATCAATTTTGCTTCTCATTTATCTAATTCTAAACGACTTCACTTTCGGCTTAACTTCTAATGCATTTTTTTGTTAATTTAAATCAATTTTTTTAAAAATCAATATTCGTGCGAATTCGGTGTTAAACGTATGTGTGCTTTGAGTGCACAAGTAGTGGATCGTCGGTAGTGAGCACTGATTAGAATTAGTTTTTCAAGAGTGATGTCAAAAGAATCCAATAATTGATTGCGTTTTACCAGTTCTGGTCAGCGTTTGACTGATCCTGGGTTTCTCATTGAGCGCAATCCGATCTCTCCAGAACTGTGAGGACTGCTTCACTAGTCAGTGGCATCGGAGGCCACCCATTCTTTAGACGATTATTTATTATTAATAATAGAATTTTGTTTTGAAATTATTATTAATTGAAAACATTTTTTATCTGTCGTTTGTGTGCCAGCGATTAAAAGCTATACCAGTCATCAATTAGTTGAGAGTTAAGACAAGAAATAATATAAATTCTCTGAGTTTTATATAAAGATAATGAACTTTTAAATTCTAGTCAAGAGTTCGAGTAAAATATTTTATTAATATTTAATAAAGTAGAGTCTGTAATGAGTATCGGCTGAGCTGTGGCCGCGACTCAGAGCGCAGGCATTTATTTTAATTAGCCTTAAATAGTAGTTTGGCTTAAATTAACTTTTGATGTTCACCGCATTATCATCGCTTATGCTAATTAGCGTCGAGCAGAACAGGACTGTGGCTATGGCTATGGTATGGATGGCTATACCCCGTATCCAATACCTCATGCCTTCTCTCTGCTCTAAATTATAGCCGTTCGTGGCATTAGTAGCGCAACCGACAGACAAACTCAGATTCTCCTTCAGAGTTATTCATTTCTTTTATTCACTCGAGTTATACACTGTATTAACTCAACATTTGTATACAATTTTATATTTTTTATTACTTCAAATCAAATGCTTAATATCAAGGCATGAGTTTTGTTGGTATCGCCTAAGGCTTTGTCTTTGCTGGGCATGAATTAGTTGAGTGAATGAGCGGTGCATAACATCATAACATCGTGTAAATTATTGACGAACCCATTAAGCATTTGATTTGAAGTAATAAAAAATATAAAATTGTATACAAATGTTGAGTTAATACAGTGTATAACTCGAGTGAATAAAAGAAATGAATAACTCTGAAGGAGAATCTGAGTTTGTCTGTCGGTTGCGCTACTAATGCCACGAACGGCTATAATTTAGAGCAGAGAGAAGGCATGAGGTATTGGATACGGGGTATAGCCATCCATACCATAGCCATAGCCACAGTCCTGTTCTGCTCGACGCTAATTAGCATAAGCGATGATAATGCGGTGAACATCAAAAGTTAATTTAAGCCAAACTACTATTTAAGGCTAATTAAAATAAATGCCTGCGCTCTGAGTCGCGGCCACAGCTCAGCCGATACTCATTACAGACTCTACTTTATTAAATATTAATAAAATATTTTACTCGAACTCTTGACTAGAATTTAAAAGTTCATTATCTTTATATAAAACTCAGAGAATTTATATTATTTCTTGTCTTAACTCTCAACTAATTGATGACTGGTATAGCTTTTAATCGCTGGCACACAAACGACAGATAAAAAATGTTTTCAATTAATAATAATTTCAAAACAAAATTCTATTATTAATAATAAATAATCGTCTAAAGAATGGGTGGCCTCCGATGCCACTGACTAGTGAAGCAGTCCTCACAGTTCTGGAGAGATCGGATTGCGCTCAATGAGAAACCCAGGATCAGTCAAACGCTGACCAGAACTGGTAAAACGCAATCAATTATTGGATTCTTTTGACATCACTCTTGAAAAACTAATTCTAATCAGTGCTCACTACCGACGATCCACTACTTGTGCACTCAAAGCACACATACGTTTAACACCGAATTCGCACGAATATTGATTTTTAAAAAAATTGATTTAAATTAACAAAAAAATGCATTAGAAGTTAAGCCGAAAGTGAAGTCGTTTAGAATTAGATAAATGAGAAGCAAAATTGATTATTTAGAACATGCCTTCGACTAAAGACGTTAAAAGTGTAACGTTGGCTGCTTTCCGACGGCCGGCCGGCAAATTGAGGCCGATCTTCTCCAACTTTTCCCGCAGAGAACGGCCGCCATTCTTGGATTTGGCTCTGGAATAGACAATCAACACTTTAGTGCCATTTGTTGGCTATGAAATTGGCGTTGTTTTGCATCATCTCATGCACTAATGTATTAAAATTGGTCACGATAATAATATTAACAACAAAATAAGTGCCACATTTTTGCTTCTAATTTCGATTAAAATGATGAAAATTAGATTTTACTCAATTATGTTAATGTAAATGAATGTTCATGAGCATATAATTCCAAAATAATTAAACTTTTCGACAAATATGACAAGATGAATTATTGCCAACGCTAGTAATCGCATGCTATTATACAATAATTTTATTTAACTATTTATAGTTTTAGTTTTTTATATAGCTTTTATTAATACAATACTCATTCAGGACTCAAATATTTTGTGTTCAAATGTATTAATCTATGAGTTATCTAAAGTTCTATATATTTATAATACAATTTGTTCGGTTTAAGCGATCGCTGTTGTCATCGAATAACTCAGTCATGAATTTATTCGTTTCGAAGATTTTTTTTTGGCCGAACAAGAAATGCGTGAAAATCAAAGAAAATTGTTTTCTACTAATCATTATTTTTTTCGGAATTTTTTTCATCTGCGATCCGACAGAACTAGTTTTTTTTTGTGTACCTATTCTTTGCAATAAAATATTATTTTTTGTAGTTAATTAATAAATTAATTAATATGAGGCCGAAATGGAATGCAATTGTGAGCCACAAAACGGCATTAATTGGCAAATAATGGCATTTTCATCGTATGGTCAGTAAATCATAAAATATGTTTAGAAAAAAACTGATAGAAATCTTTTAATTTAAATAATGTTTCACCAAAAGAGTCACTGAATAAGAAGTGATCACTACATGAGTGGAAGGCGAAGGCGAAGAACTAACTAAAGAAGTAAAACTAAATAAATGGTTGTTCGAGTCGTGATCTGCTTCGGGCGCCAAACACAACATACAAAGGGATCGCTTGTTCTTAACAGGCGTTCGGCGTAACTGAGAAGAAGTCAATCGTTAATTATATCACAAGATCTAAAACTATTTCATCAGATATCTGTTGTTATCCTATAATATGAATAAATCGATTTCAACTACCGTTCAAAGGGAGCAAACATTTCATAATTAAATCAATTTTTCAAAACATTGTTTTAACAAATAATTATTAATTAATATTTTAAATTAATTTTCATAAAGAAAATGCTAAACAAATGGCTCTCAAGTGATAATACCTGCGAAGAACTCCTCCCAGAAGTGATGCGTTTAGACATTCAGGTGGAGAGAGCCGTCTCTGGACCTCTCCGACAGTCACTTTGTACTTGGATGTCGAGCTGAGCAAAGATAATCGTCCCGGCACTGAACAAAACACGTCCGTCGGCGATGTCACACCCGTTATGACCATCTCTTTGTGGTTATCACTATTGCGAGGCTTTATTCCTGATTGAAGACAAACCAATATATCAGTGATCGGTGTCATTACTGAGTGGACTCACCATTGATGATACCCTTCCGTATGACAGAATTGTGGTCACTGGAGAACAGTTGTGAGGCGTCGTCTACGCCTCCGCCCTATCGGTCACAACATTGATATTAATATAAAGACAAATAATGTGCAAAAGTCAGCCAGCAAACGATTCAACAATGTCAGGCAATTGATCAATTGATCTAGGCAGTTCGAGACCTGTTTGCCAGTGTGTCGGTGCCGCTCGACGACCTTGGCTCGGGTGGACAGGTCTTGGCTCTGGTCATCGCTGTCATACTCGCGTTTAACTAACTTAAGAGGTTTGTCCTGGTATTGCAGTTCAAAGTCGAGTGGCCTCTGACTGAGTGGCCGCTTCTTGGCGGTGCCCCTGTGGGTGCCGGTGCCACTGCCCAGGGCCATCTTGGACATCAACATCAGTACAATGGAACCAATGGAACCGATCAGTGATCACTTGCAATGACACTCACACTCAATATACGTCAATATATTAAGATTTGTGTGAATCAGTGATTAGCGACAAATTGTGATCAACTAATTGAAAGTGAATTGCAATCAGCAGTAATAGTGGGCTCTGTTTGAGTGTGCAATCAGTGAATCACAGGAATCATAGCTCTTAGCAGTGAGACTGATATCAAACACAATACTGTGAACACATAGCCTAAGGCCGACAGCTGGCAATGCCTTTGCCTGCAGTCAGAGCACAGTTTGAACGAAACGATGCCTTTTTTGTGCTCATGTCTAGCGTTGGCCACAATATTCTCAATGCGAGCCATACTTTTTTGCTCCGAGCCTTCGCTCCAAACTCTTTTGGCATATATACAGCAGTTTTAGATGGTATAGACATTTGCAGACCTAATCTATAAATAGGGAGAGTGTGTGGAGTGGGGAGAGAGGGAGTGAGGGCTGGCCGGGAGTCGAGCAGTTCCTATGGAAATGCCAGGACTGATACTAATCGGGCGCCAAACACGAACGGCCTGTCCGTCGAACAAAGTCGATATCATTGTCTCATAATTAGACTCTCATTGTATGATTGTCTTACACAACCTTCATCTCCAATCACAAACTCCTTGGAACCATTCAGAACCGGGTGTAAGAGTTAAACAGATTCATCAGCTTATTATAAAACTGAGTGTTTGATTGTTCGCTTAAAGCGGACACAATTTCATCGATAAAACCAAATGATTTTAGAATTAATTGTGAATTACAAGACAATCATTAAAAGTGAGCTATCATTGTCTAATGTTATTCAGCAAAGGAACTCATTTCGCGTATTGAATTTGGTTTTGCAAAAAGCGATTAATAGTAACAGTAGTTCGATAATTGTAATGATAGTTGAATTAGTGATTTGTTTTGACCAAACAATTACTGAATAAATTAGAATAAATTGAGGTTTAACTGAAACAATAATTGTTGCAATCATAGGTCTGGTTGAACAACGGTTACCACTGGTTCGAGGGCTCAATAATTGTGGCCAAAGACGTGCTCTGATTCTGGATCTGCTCTAATCATATGAGGAGAACCTCAACATTAAGGCCTCAAAGGTTTTGTATCAATAAAATGATCAATCTTAAATATATGCAAATAGTAGCGAACAAATTACGGGGTACTGAACGCACTTCTTATTATCGATAGAAGAATTGCCAAATAATACAATACATAATTGACTTAACAAATATGTGTCGTTCGACTGCAGAGCAATGACTTCGTCAGCCGTTTCACGTGTTGACTGCAATTAACTTCGAAGACATCAATAATTTTGATTTTTGTTCTTTGACTTCGCTTTATCTATGGTTACGAATATTTGTTCGATCACTCTTAAAAAATTGTTATCAAGATATGAATTCGATCGAATGGGTTATTCCGAGATCAGATTCTCAGTCTCATTGAGCAATTAAATTATCATCAAATGGCAAACAATATAATTAATGACTGTTTTGCCGCTCACTTTGCAATGCAATCCTTTGGGCCTCTAATCGACGAACGCATTGCCAACAAAATTCTCGACCAATAAAACGATGCAATCATATGTTCATCGATTAAATATGAGTTTTGTTTTGTGTCTAATAATAGCAAATAAGTTTGGTTTTGCGATCAAATATGTGAAGAATCGATAATCAAATGATAATTTGGTCGTTGAATAAAATTTAAACGCAATTCTCTCATGAGTTTCATGAGTCGGATATCAGTTCATCACTTATCGGTCGAATGAATGATTGCTCACAAATCTTGAGCGCAATTATTTATATTTGTAATTAACATCTAATTTATTATAAGCTCTTTCGGTTAGCAATTTCTTCAAGAATTCGAAACATTGGGAAAAAATATTTAAGATTTTTATAAGTTATAATATTTAACGAACTCTTCTCAGAAGTCGACTTTTATTCCGATCTCTCATTACAAGTCTAGGAATTAAGTAGAGATGAGAACCGACTTAAGGAATGACCAAATTTATTAGTCTCTAAATTATAATTAATATATTATTTAGCGAACAAATTAACTCAAAAATAATAGTTTTGCCGATATATTTGTAAATTCAATTTGTAAAACCAATTTAGAGTTTAGCCGTTCATCGCTTCTACATTCTTATAATAGGGTAACTTAAATTCTTTATATACACCATGATCAATTTATTTAGCGTATAAACGACTCTGTAAACCTAATTTACAATAACTTATGTGACAGAAATGGCAATCAAAATGAAAGCTAATTAGATGTTAATTAGTGTAAAAGGCGAGTGTATTCGACGTTCGAGTGGCGGCCGGTTGTGATGACCCGACGATCGGCCAATTTGTCACATCTGTGACACAATGAGCGCTAATTAAAGTTAATAACCATTTATAAATAGAACGAATTAAAGGCTTCGATCTCGAGATCCTTATCACCGATGCAAACAACACAAACGCCAACTTTTGCGTAATTAATTGCAACTAATCTCTGCTAATCTAATAACGCGGATCTCATTCGTGCTTTTGATCCCTGAATTCACTTTAATCTCAGTCGACACAAAAGTTGAGAATCTAAGTTAAATTTTTGTCGTCAAGTCGTGTGAAGACATTGACTGAGACCGTGAGACATGTCGGTCAAAGCGACCCTGTCTTGTGTCAAACATCGCTTCGGCCAGAGATAAGTTAATCGGAGACCCAATTCAAATTAAAAGGCAGTGAAACTTCGCAATTGAATAAACAGATGGCAGATAAGAATGCGTTCGTAAATTCGGTGCAGATTTTGCATATTTGCAATTGTTAATAGAAAAGTAGATTGCTTGCTAACAATAGGACAAAGAGATTTACATATAGACAATCAGATTTAATTGTGTTTAAATTGCAACCAATGGCCTTCAAAAGTTGAGACAGTCTGGTCTCTGACTGCCTTTGCTTTTTGATAGCATTAGATTTTATATTTAACTGTAATTTAAACAGAATTTAACATCGAATTTGGTTTTGTGGTAGGATTCGAATGATCAAGTTGACTCGAATGGTGCCAAAATTTTGTTCCCTTAAGTATTCTATCACTCATTGAATACTCTAAATTAACCCTAACTTAACATTTATAAATTATTTTAAAATTTATGTCTTTCACATATTTTAGAGTTTTTAATTGAAAACAATTGGGATAATCAAGACATTAATCTAGAAGATGATACCTATAGGCTATGTATGTAATGTCCGTTAATGGAGTCAATTAGCAAAGACAAGGATTACAACAGTTGTGGTGCGGACGACAACACATTTATTAATTCAATTTCCGCATAATTCGCTTAAATGGCAGCAAAACATTCATTGGATGATAGCATCGATTAAGAGTTAGTTCCACTAATTTTGGTCCCAAAAAGTGTCCTTTTCTTGTATTTTATTTCTTATTATTTCGACCAATGTTTTGCTCTTTTTTAAGTGATCTTACATTAAATGGTTAAGTATTTGAAAATTGGGGTCAAAAACATATTAAAACTTTATAACGATTATTACATTTGTAAGACTTTTTGCTCATTTAGTCGAATAGGAAAATAGTATTTCTCTCTTATCTCCAATAAATTATTCATTCAATTCACGGAATAGTTTTCTATTTTAAAAAAAAATAAATAAAATACGAAAATATATACTTTTTTCTTGATTTATTTCACACAATAATTGTCTAAATAGCAAAATATATGGTTTTAATCCGAGAAATTAAAGACGTCTAATGTATCTGACAATTGAATCCAATTATTCGCCATAAAATAAATCTTACC
>JAUJYQ010000041.1:0-13708 GCA_033995645.1 Hemileius initialis | reverse complement strand
CTTGAGATAAGCGATCGATCGGTTGCCATAATAAGTGGCAGAATTTGCGTCCAATTCTATGGCTTTGGTGTACAAATCGATGGCTCTGTCGTAGTCCTGATCTTTGAAGTATTTGTTCGCCAACTCTTTCACTTCTTCGGCGCTTTCACTCATCTCAGACATGGCTGCAAATGCCGATCGGCTTTACGGATCACTTCCAACACTCTTCGGACGTCTTATGGCTGGTTTGAAAGCGGATTCAATTCTTTACTTTTCACGCAATTTAATCAAAAATAATCACAATTTCTGAAACAAATTAAAATATTTTTTATCACTTATTTCGACAAAAATTGAACACAAATTACAACTGATCTCAAGGTTTCGATGATATGTCTTAAGGCCTGACATCGGCTGATAAGTGGAGTGAAGACATCAAACAATCGGTTGTTCGTCATATCGGTTGCCATTCAATTGGATTTAACCACTGGTCAGGTCTTAATGCGGGAACCGATGACCACCTCTTCGGACGTAATTGTTTGCGATCGGCAGCTAATGGTCTGCAAAGCGATCGCTGTTTCGCAAGAATTGCATTCAATTAATTGATTGACTCAATAGAGACTCTCATTTGACGACAAAAGTATTCAAAAGTTTTTTATTAGGAAATTGAATCACATTTTGGAACCAATTCGTCGAAACAATCGATTCTTTGGTTTCATATTTTTCTCGTTTCACTGAATTTTTCGATCAATTCATATAAAATATAGTCTTTTGTTGAGAATTAAATGCAAATAATTTTCAGTCAATTATCGGACGTTTCCTATAGTCATAAAATGAATTTTTGTTCTCATAAATTGAGCTCAAAATTTAAATTTAAATTAAATATTCTCTAAATTCGTGAAAATTCATTGAATTTTAAGTGAGACGTGATTTTGTAATTAATTCGATAACTAATCTCGAAGTCGAACCTCATATCGAAATTGTATTTATGTCTCGATAACTGGTTTTCTTTAATGAATCATAAGTTGTATAATCGATGAAATGAATGATTGAAATTTTGTTTTGTAATTGTCTGCAAAATAGCAAGCTCATTTTAAATTTGGCCCATTTTGGTAGTAAATTCAAAGAACTTTTGATCACAGGATCAACTGATGTTAATACAACCAACAATTCACATCAAGGTCTACAGAAAACCTTTAATTAGAGTTATTTTCGGACATTTGGTTCCAATTTGAATACCTAGCTATAAATGAATAGTCATCTGATGCCAGGCTAATATCAACTCATTCAATTAATCTAACAAAAATTCGAACAAATGAACATAGTCATGTCAATATAAAAATGTGCAAGAAGATTGTGTCTTACATCGAAGATCATTGTCATCAGATCAAAAGTAGAGTCTCTCAACAATTTTTGACAGTTTTGTCAAAGAGGTTGTCCGGCGGAACAGCACTTCTAAAATTACTCAACATGGTCTACTCGACATCAAGCACCTTGTTGTTGGTATTGTATTTAACCAGATTTATGAATTCAGTGGGATATAAGACAATTTTTGGTGGATATCTTCTACTTTTCGGGTGAACAAACTTCTAGCAAAACTTGGTTAAGTGAGTTCATACCGTTTTTATGTCAGATGATTCGGTTAAAAACATCGACAAACTTTTTGAATGAATGAATCGGTAAATGAATTTAATAGGGATTTAATGACAATTACAGACATTTATTGAATTGCATTTATATTCGCAAATATAGTCAAAAAAATATTGATAAAACTCATTGATTTGAGGCAATTGTTTAAATTATGTGTTGAAATAAACACCATTTTCTCGGCAATTAAGACACCGATCAGTTTGTGCAGGTGTTTAATAAACCGGGTCTTTCTGTGGTTGTCGTCGCAGTTAAACTGCAAAATGTCATTAAAATTGATAAAAACAAGTCTACAATTTGGTTGTCAACCGGTTTATCACACAAAGGATCAGATCATTAGTGACTTAGAGGACGAGAAAATGAGTTATAATTTGTTGTCAATTAAATTAATTAATCAAATGTTATATCGGTTTTGGATTTAACAGAACTTTTTTGAACTAAAGTAATAATTGAAAGTAATTATAATAATAGCCTAGAAATCGTATGCACAGGAAAGGGGTTACGAGAGGGGAGCGCCGCCGAAGTTGAAACTCGTGGGCACACTCTGGTTGGCGAACATATATCCACCGCTTTTCTCGATTATTCGCGACTCTGCAAACAGACAATTGTGTCAATTGGATGAACACAAGACAAGACAATCTGTGGACAAACCTCTGGCGGCTTTCCTCTGGAGAGCCAAAGTAAAGACCTCTTGAATAGACTTGTGTTGGTTTGCATTCAACGGCGACATTAACACCGAATACCAATTCGGGTCCGTTTGCTGAATCGATTCGAGAAGTTCTTTGAATATAATGTATTCGTCGTCGAGTGTGTCGTCCGAATCGATCGCAGTCTTGTAGGACTCGAGAGCAGTCATTTCGAAGCCGTCCTCATCGTCGTCGTCCGACTCTTCGTCGATGTCGGACTCTTCCTTGTCGTCGTCCATCACGTGAGCTGAGGTCACAGGAAAGGGACAGTTGTTACTCATGTCAACCATGATTTTGCGGTATTGACCGATGCCTAAGCACCCGAATCATCGATTGATGTCATGAAAAATACGTAAAATTAGTGATTAGTTCAATTAGATTGGTCTCTAATCCTGAGACGGGTCACATATTTTACGTCTTTTACAGACATCATTCTCAGAATTTAAGCTATGAACTACCTTTGATGTGATCCTCGTCGTCATCCAAGTCCTCGACGTCGTCGCCATCGTCTTCATCGTCAGTGACCGCATCCGAGTCGGAGTCCGTCTCGTATTCATTCTCGGCCTTCGACTTATACGCCTCTTTGAGACCATCGAAAAGCAATAGGATTGAGGGAATCATTTGGTTTGCTTTTTCTTGTAGAGCGGCAGGTCTTCGGTTCAGGTCGAGAGCCATGAGAGTGCAGAGTCCGAGGACACAAATCTTGCGGTCGTGCAGACCCAGAAAGCAATGCGTGTCTGCAATCCATTTGTCGATGAAGTGGTTGACCAGAGACTGGTTAGAGTTAGGCGGTTGGAGTCGGTCGAGCACTTGAAAGGTTAGTTCACTGTTGTAGAAGAGCGAGGCTATTATCACTTGGAGACACATTGTTCGCAAGTCGTCCGAAACTATCTCTTTGGTCATTCGAGTCACCATCAGTTCGATGAAAGAAGGAATGCATTGGTCTATTCGACCCTTGAATTGCAAGATAATGCATTCGAGCAGTTTGGCCGCGTGACACTCGGCCTCTTCGCCCGCGTCCGACGCCATTATCGCTTTGCACATCTCGAAGATGGCCAACACGTGATGCGGGTTCGATATAAACGCTTCCGGATCGACAGTAACGAAGTTATGCAGCGATGGCATCATATCTGTGAAGTAGTCGAACCCATCCTTATTGAAGATTTGATACATCATTTCAAATATCTTCCAAAGATCGGGAGTAATTGTGTTTGTGGTGATTGTGGTAATCAGAGTGAATGCTTCTTCGTATAGTTCCATCATTTCCTGGTTGAAAATCGAAACAATCAGTTGTATGACAATTGGCTCCAATTTGGCCACAATCTCCTTCTGCTCTTCCATCATAATTAAGATCGAGTCGATTGTGTTGAGGATTCCCATCGCTGTCAGAGCTTTGTCTTCACTGTCCTCGTCATCACCAGAATTGATGACATGAGACAAAGTCTGTGCCAAATGTTCGGTCATCTGAACAGCGACTGGAGTCAACTGTTCGCTGAAGACACAGACAATCTTCTGCATGACATTCGTCAAGTCTTCGCTCTCAGTCTCGCGGATTATTTTAAGCAATTCGAGAGCTATTTGTGTTATATTGGGTTCGATTATCTGTTGAGCCTTTTCTTGTGAAGAAATCATTTCTTGGAGAGAGATGGCCGCCTGTACTTTGACCGGCAGTTCGCCGTCGGTTAGCAGAGAGTTTTGCAGACAGGACAGGGCCTGATAGAGGTTGGCGTCGTTGGCGAATGTAATGCCGTTGAAGTAGTGGAGTACCCAACAGGCCCGGGCTCTTAGATAGCCGTGCGGTGACTGGAATTGAGGGAAAACATAGGCCACTATCATGTTCTCCATCTGATCTTTGTAAAGCTCTTTCTTGAGAAGAATGTCTGCCACCGCTCCTACCATATGAAGCGCTCCGTCTTTCATCCGGGGATCAGAATTGGCATTACTCAGCACTTGAATTGCAAATCCCATAGACTTCTGGAGCATTTCCTTTCGTTTCTTACAGCAGGTGTGCAAAAGGGTTTGGGCGGCCGTCACAGGACTGATGTAGTCTTCAAACACATCAAACTTGAGGCGAATGTATTCGTGTGGATCACTGGACCACAACTCGTCGTCTTCATCAGTATAACACATGAGAGGGAAGAGAATGTTTTGCACGATAATAGACATGTGAGCCTTAATTAGTTTCCAAGTGAAAGCGTGATTAACCCTATGGACAGAATTGTTGATTATAGGCAAACCTATTTGATTTGAAAGACAACTTACGCTGAGTTGAGATAATTGAGCGCTTGCTGGAGGACACGGGGCGGGACAAACACTTTGCTGCCATACTGTTCCAGAATCTTGAGCATCACTTGAATGATTCCGTGAGAGAATGTCTTGATATACCAGTCGGCGAACTCCTTATATTCTTTTTGAACATTGCCAGGAGATCCGTAGCGTTCAAACATCCTGGTAAGTATTCTGACGGCCCACTTCTTGGCCTTGAACCAGGCTAATTCAGGCCTTTCATCGGCATCGATATTATTTGTCTCATTCGGCACATCTCTGTCCACCACTTGTCTGAAGAGTTCCATCCATTGTGTGAACACATCTCTAGTCAACAGACTTAATGGTAGGGAATACTGGACTAAAGCGTAGAAAATTTTAAGCATTTGCTTCTGAAGAAGAACCGACTGTTCGCTGGGATCGGGCATCAGATGACAAAACGACTGATACATTATTGGTGCCAAAAGCTTCATTGCTTCGAGTAATGGTGTTCTGTCGGTGTTGTTCTTGTATTCATAATTCTTAACCAACTGGTAGAGTGCCATCAGAGCGCCCATCCATACGCCGGCGTCTGGTGTTTGCAGATAGACAGCAATTTTGTCCACTATTTGTGTCCATCGGTTGGGAAAGTCATGTTTAATCATGTGATTAATGCAGACACCGATGTGAACGCGAAGCAGTTCGGGTGCCATCACAATGGCGTCGACCACCGCATCTCTGATCATAGCCCTGTCCTGTTCGTGGATCGAAAACGGCAGTTGTCCTGTGTTTTGGCCATTGGCTGCCGTCTGCTTATCGGCCCAATTGGAGATCACCTGATTCTTCATGTAAATGGCAGCCGCCTGTCGGACAGGCATCTCAATGCTGTTGTCCATCACTAGCCTTAGAACTGTTGGCACGAAACCAATGATTTTGTGGACCTGAAGATGACAAATGACAACCACTACAACCGATGTCTTCGAATGGTTCATCACTTACTTGTTCCAAATGTTTTTCGGCCTCTTCCCGATGTGACGGGTCTATAGTGCCCTTGAATATCTCGGCCAACTTCGGGATCTCCATTTTGTGAGTGTCTCGGGTTGGATGTCACCAAAAGATCAGTTAATATGTCTTCAGATAGTGAGTTATCGATTGGTTGGCCGATCGCTGTCTTCAGTTACAAAACACTTGGATTCAATCACAGAAACAATTAATGAACGGTTAGTTAGTCTGAAAAAACTAAAACTGAAATACAATTAAATAAATAATATATTCAAAACACAATCAAAAAGTGATTTAAATTTAAATAATAAACCAATGCTTTGCTTATCATTATTGCGATCAATGGTTCACATGTGAGGAGAGATGAGTCTATTGGCGAACACTAGTCGTAGCAAACGATCTCCACTTTTTCCCATACATTACGTTCCCGTTCATCATCTGAGATATTTGGCTTGGTTATCATCGATCATGTGAGCCTGAGCAATTAGAACATAACCAGCTTCTAATTGGAATTAAAGTCTGGTGAGGAATTTTAGGTCGTTTTGCTCTGATAGGTGCTAAAAGTTGGACCAACTTTGACAACGAAGCCATTGTTCGGGAATCTGTGTCTGTTTGGCAACACTAATGGCTTTCACACATTAGGCAGCAATGCTTTCGTTGATTCGCTTTCATTACAGCGACTGACAAATGACTGAATGCTTATTGAAATGCAAGAATCGCTTACATATTGAGTGGTGTCTGTCACAGAGCCGGGACAGTCTGACGCCAGTGAGCTGCGAGCTGTCGAATATAGACAGCGCTACTCAAAGCGAGCCTCACAGACAGGTTTAAGGGACGCATATGGGTTGGGATTTAAATTGTTTTAATTGTGAAATATATTCAATTGATTTATCAGTCAACTGGCTTATCACTAAATCCCTCACAAATGATCCCATGATTAATCCTTAAACTTGATTTTGCATTCTTAGCCGGTGTTAGCCCTTTCTCTCACCTGTCATATGCACCCCTTAAACCTGTCTGCTAACGATCGCTTTGCTTATTGTTGCCCAGTCGACGGTTCACACCTCACTGCAGACAGACTGTCTCGGCTTTGTGGTGTCTGTCATGCAATGCAATGCAATCGAGGCGTTGCATAGCATTTGCAAGATCACTGATAATAGGCGTGACATGTGTTCACTGGACGAACAATTTGCTAAAAAATTGTTTTAATCGAATAAAATCGAATGAATTATATACATCAATGAACAAAAACACAGAACTGGTTAGCAATAAAATGAAAACAATTCTATCCAATTAGAGCCCAAAATCGGATCTTTTGTTCAGTTAAGAAATTACATTATTTTCTTTGCAAATAAAAAGACAATAAAAGTATTTATTGGATATTCTTTAGTTTCAAAGCCATTGCTATTGTCTGAGACACCGATCGAAAAAAGTGCTGCCGATCTGTCCGCCGCCGATCGCCTTCTTTACGTTCTGCTCGAACAGTCGCCGGTTTGTCTGTAGTACTTCAGCCGCTTCTTTGTTCAGTGGGTCCTCCGGATTGGGCTCCTAATGACACAAACAGAAGTAAATTAGTTTGGTTTGTATCAAAAGCTTTTAAGAGCAAGAAAAGGCTAAAGTTGAAGCCGATTGTGACATCAAAGTGATGCAAAGCAGAAGAGGAGTGACTTTGAAGAATGTTAACTAGATAATTTGGCAAACCAGATGCCTATACACACCAGAAATAGATACTGTAAGCCATAAACGATCGAATTTATTGTGAGGACTGGCTTCCAGTCTTCGCGCAGAATGTTTAGACAGACGTTGCCCTCGAGATCGATGTTCGGGTGATATACTCGGGTCTCGCACTTCACTTTTGGCGGTTCGTGAGGATAGTTCTGCGACACTTTGAAACTGAACAAGAACTTTCCGCCTTTGTAGAAGCCCTAAACAATTACGATTAGTCTCTAGTGGTCGAGCAATATCTTCAGCTATACCTCATCCGGACAGATTGTGATCTTGAAGTTGAGAAGATCATCCTCGGGTGTGTCCATCGCGCAGTTCTTTGGCAGAGTCAGCTCACTTATGTCTGCAAATACAGAACAAGTTGGTTGAGTTTAATGCTAATCCAGGACATGTGGCCATACCTTTAGCGATCCGCAATTGTGCCGCACTGTTACCCTTCTTCTGCGGCGTCGGGTTCTGTGACTGCTTAAGACTAAAAAGCTTAATCATTATCGGGCTTTAAGCGGACACTCGCGGGTGTGAGCGACGGAGCGGTCGTGCGATCGGCGGTCGACAAACTCTATCTAATGAGACGGTCTCTCAATGGGTGGTCGGATGTGAGCGCAACCACTGGAGATCAGGTCAGACGCACGACTGGATCAGACGACAGACAACTCAATGGTCGACTCAAACGACTGACAAAAGCAAAAATAAATCGTCTCAAACACAGAGTCTGTCCACAAATGACGTCCCGTCAAAAGCGACAAACTTTTGGTGCAATTGACTCACACTTTGGCTCATCTCTGGCGATAGGATTCACACATTTTTGCTTTGCATTTCATTATTTTCTGTAGCTTTCAGTGCTTTCAGAGCAGACATTGAATGGATTACCGATTGACAAGACATGGAAGGCTTGGGTCTAACCACAGATGACCAGCACTTGGCCAGGAAGTGAAAGTCCTGTCGTGCCATTCAACAGATGTCAC
Source organism: Hemileius initialis (assembly GCA_033995645.1). Classification (NCBI taxonomy): domain Eukaryota; kingdom Metazoa; phylum Arthropoda; class Arachnida; order Sarcoptiformes; family Hemileiidae; genus Hemileius; species Hemileius initialis. Next base: position 5,463 of record JAUJYQ010000041.1, on the reverse strand, counting down.
TCAGTAGACACATATCCGCAGAAGACATGCCCCATGAATACGGTTTCTACCGTAATCCCCCGTTTAATGCTGCATGCCTTTATAAATGAAGTAGATCATTTTAAAAATATGCTATGGTTGTCATTACCTGCTTGCAGGTATAAAATGAGGTGTGTTAAAGTATAAAAACAATTTAAGGAAAGTCAAATTGAATTTAATGTGAACCAGAATGAACTTCAATATCTTCATTGTATTCATCATCTGTGAATGAGAATGATCTTGGTCTTCGACAAGAAGTTTGCCGATTAAGCTTTGAAGCATCTTAAGGTTTGAATGCAATGATTCTTGTGTTCGATATCCTGTCACTAGGTCTGCTTCACTTTATACCGGCATGACGCTCTAAGCGGGGGATTACGGTAATGGGAAGGGATTGCTGGGAATGGTGTTTATGTGCCGAGTGTTGTGAACGACTAGTTTTGCACATTTAAATCACAAGTTTTGATGTTTTTTGTCGACCGATAACTGATTTGATAAACAATTAGACGATTGTTAGTAAGAAATGAGAGACAAGTGTTTTGAAGAGTCGAGCGATTGGTTCGCCTCTTATCCAAAGTGAGCTCAAACTTCAATTCCGTTTCAATCGATGCGGAAAACACTTGAAATCACATTAATAACGAAAAAACATTGAAAATCTGTTAATAAATTAGAATTAGTTTTGTTTTACTCTTTGGCGACAATTAGTCTGATATTTGTAGTGAACTTCACTCAACTCATAACAAACTCCACAGTTGTCCACACTTTGAATCCAATCGCAAACCACATCCCAAATGTCGCTCAATTCCGATATCATTCGCTTCGAAGAGATCAATGACTTGTCTGCCGAAGAGGAGTCGGTAGACCTGAGCCGATGCCGAACGCCACTGACAGCTCACGACTGGGAGTGGTACAAAGTGTCCCATGTCTTCGACGACGGCACTCAAACTTACTTCTGGTCAGCGGTAAACTAGTGCTTTGCAACCGGTCTTTACTGAATCACTGTCTTCAGGCGCGCCCACACACTGACCGTCCTCTTCTTCATGACATGTGTCCTCATCTATGTGTCCATATTCGAGCCGATTTCAAATGACACCAATTACAACATCAAACGGTAGTATTTTTTTGGTCGATAGCCAAGAATTTGCAAAATAACCAATTGATTCCTCAGGGGTTTAGTCGCTTGCGTTCTTGTATTCATATTAGTGGGCGTCACGCAAATACCGAACGGCCCGTTCCAGCGGCCACATCCAGGTCTGTAATCCCAGTCGACATCTCTGTTCCCTCTCATTCCCGATCAATAAAAAATCAATAGTTTCTGTTTTCACGCAACCATTGCTTCAAACTTTTCAGATAAACTTCTCGTAAGAAATATCTTGTTAAAAAAATTGTTTACCTCAAGAAAGCATTTCTTTTTTATCTCGATCTGCCCTCAAATCAAATATTGACAAAACTTTTTATTGATTGTGTCTTTTCAATTGATTGGCAGCCGTTTGGCGCTTCGTATTCAGCGTTTCTGTGGTCTACGAGTTGGCTCTGATATTCATTTTATTTCAGGTGAGATATCCTAGAATTAAATTGATTTATTTATAATCTTGGTTATGATTCAGACACCAGACGACGCCAGAAAACTACTGACACATATTGATCCAAACTTAGGCAAACCTCTCGAAGAGAGGGACTACGGCGGCGATTGCAAGCTCTATGATCCAGATATGCCGGGCGATCCCTTTCACAATATATGGGTACAAATACTTGTTGCTAGCTCATTTCACTGACTTTGCATTCAAGGACAAATTGGATCTGTTTGTGCCGACCCACTTCTTCGGGTGGTGGATGAAGACCATCATAATAAGAGACTGGTGGTTGTGCACAGTTGTCAGCATAATGTTCGAACTTCTCGAGTATACTCTTGAGCACCAATTGCCTAATTTCTCCGAGTGCTGGTGGGATCACGTGAGTGGACATATGACCATCACTCGACATTCTTTTCTAACCAACCATGTCTTCAGTGGATTTTGGATGCATTGATATGCAACGGTCTCGGCATCTATTGCGGAATGAAGACATTGAACGTTCTGACGATGAGGCCGTATAACTGGCGCGGGTTGTGGAACATCCCGACCTATAGGGGCAAACTGAAGCGAATAGTCGCCCAATTCGGTCCTCACAGTTGGATCCAATTTGATTGGAGACCGACAGCCAGTCTCGAACGATGGATCTTCGTTTTGGGCATCACTTTTGTGGTTTGTTTGCTATCACTTCTGATGAAAACAGATAATTGACTTGCATTTCAGTCATTGGTCGCTGAACTCAACACATTTTACCTGAAGTTCGTCTTATGGTTAGAACCGCCACATTATCTCAATTTACTTCGACTCCTGCTCTTAGTCCTCGTCGGAGCCGTATCTCTAAGAGAAACATTTCAATATTTAGACGATCCGTAAGTCATGATTATTATGGCAAAAATAAACTAAAATCTTACGTCAATTGCAGAGATTGCAAAAAATTTGGTCGACAGTCGTGGGTCATATTGGCCATCGTTACCACAGAGTTCCTGATCATCGCAAAGTTCGATTGGAACACAATCACAAAACCGGTGCCCAAACATATCTTCTGGTTTTGGGTCGGCGGCGCTATTCTTCTACTTTTGTGGACCATTTGGAACTTTTTCCTTAGAAGAGTCACACAAATACTCTACAAAAGCAGTGATCGGACGCAAAATGTCTCTAAACAAAAGAATAATCACAAGAGTAACGGAAATTCGTTGGCTGTCGAAGAAACAAACGGCTCTTTAGGACACAAACCGAAGCAAACCTCTAACAAAATAAAGGCTAAGAAAATGAAATAGAAATTAGGAATAGTTTATATAAATTATATAAATATTTTTTATTGACAAAAGAACTCAATATTTTAAATAACGACTCACTCGTCCAGTATTAGACTCTTCAACAGACATATCGCTCGGAAGCCTTTCAAATCAGCTTCACTTAAGTGCCAACTCTGATCCGAATTTTCTACACGTTTTGCAAATCATTAATTGATTTCAAATTTTCAAACGAAGCAATAGTTAAGTCAAAGCAAAAGAATCTAAACATAAATAAAATAAAAGTGAAACCAATGTCCGAAACAAACCAAATGTTTATTCAATGAAAAATCCTTTTACAATACATTAATTTGATAGTCGGTCGATCGGGTCATGTCTTAGGCGACCATAGCCGACGCGGTCGACGACTCGTACCGCCAGGTGGGCGGCAGAACCCGTTTGGTCTTGTAATAGCGGGCCAACCGATGGATTCGGCTCTCGACCAAAATCAAACGGAACTTCGAGTCCTTGTCCTTTCGGTTGCGTTCCAAATGCTTGCGAATGGCCACTGCCTTCTTAATCAGATGATACAAGTCTTCGGGCAGTGCCGGCGCCAAACCCTTCTTCTTGAGAATGCGGAGAATCTTGTTTCCGGTAACCCATCTGACCTGAGCCACGCCGTGCCAGTCCCTCAACATCACACCGATTTGCGAGGGAGTCATACCCTTCTTGGCCAGCTTACAGATCTGGTCCACGACATCATCGGTGGTCAGCTTAAGCCACTGTTGGAGGAAATGTCGGCGATTAGTAAAAATGTTAATTACGCCGATCGACCGAAACTTACTGTCGGCACACTTCGTCTGTAGGGGAGCGCTGATTGGGAAATACCCTTTCTGTGGAAGGAAATGACATAAAATTAGTTAATTGTAAACTAAATTAATTAAAATCCAGTGTTGATAGCGTTGAGTGACGTCACGTGACTGGAAGTGCAGGCATTGTGTGCCACATGTCTCGCATTCAAAACCGCTTACGACCACTTCAGTCACGGTCTGATCACCGCTATCATCACCGGCGGACAGCTAGTGATCATTGCTGTCGTGGCCGAGTGAGTGGCCGCGAAGTGCTGGTCACGAGTGGTCAGATCGGTGGCCAAGTGGTACAGACCCGGGAGCGTGCATTCGACCCATTTTGAACGGATGAGCGAAGAGACTCGGTTTGAGTGGTGTTCGCCTCAGATGGCAGTCCAGTCGACGCCAGCGCTGGCAATGGCAGTGAAGCCGACATTCGTGTGGGCAAAGAGTTTGTCGCGATTTGCCAGAAGTGCAGCGATTTGTGACTCAAACCGGAATGAAGTCAGAACTGAATTCGTGACCACCGATGGCCGCCGATTGACCGCCGAATTCTAGTCATCCTAAGTCATTGTTGGATTGGTCCACCGATTGGTCGCGTCGTTGGTCTCCTGAACGCCAGTATTAACCTCCGATTTGATGTCACTGATCGGCAAACACTTCTTCGCTGCCCACCGAACCATCCGATTGGTCCTAACCAGTGAAATGATCTAGCTCAAAGTGCATCTAGTCAACTGAAGCCACCACCTAGTCACCGACAGCTCCAAGCTAATCTGGTCGTCCGCAAGCGACCGGTCGACAGCTGCCATATCTCGGCCACACCAGCCCAGCCAAGGTATTTGCAGAGCAATCCAGGGTCAAAAGTCCAAGAATATTCTGGTCAGAGAACAGGCGACTTGTGGAGAGCGCGCCCCTCCCTCTGCCGCCACCCGTCCAACCGCTTCACCCCTATCTTTGTGCACACTTTGTCTGCCATTGGCTTAGATTAGTCTTATTAATGAGTTTTGATTCTCGAAGCAAGTCTTCAAAGCCATTAACTTAATTGAAATGGATTACCGGAACCGAAGCCATAATTTGCTTCAATTAAGTGGCCATCGATTAGAACTTTCGATACCTGTTCAGTGTTCACATGTTAGCAGCGTTTCAATGAATTTCGCAATCGTTGAGTACACCTGAAGACAAAGTCCACAATTGAGTCCTAATCACTGATTACGACTGCAAATTGCAATTCATTTGTTCTGATATTGGAATTCCGTCTGTCATTAGCTGTGAATGTCTGGCCTGACGTCACTCGTGTCTATGTTCTATGCATCGATCGCCACCAAGACATTAGCCCGAGTAGCATGGTTAGGTTTAGCAGGATTATGGTTAGCATTGGTCTCAATTATTCTACCAAAAAAAGAACAGCTCTTTCGCACCGCACCTGAGAGTTCACGTCCTGACAACAAATCGCTTTTATGTGTTACTCAAGTGATAATAAAATAATAGAATTATTTATATCTTATATGAATACAATACTCGATTAGTCTAGGGTGATACTCCAACAGTGTTACCAAGTTAAATATTAATGGATGAAAAGCTATGGCGAAATTGAAATCGAAAAATCAATTTTAGTTTTCATTTTGCATGACTGACCCTCATTACAAGACAAAATAGTTTTGTTTGAATATTGAGCTAACAATTTGCAGTGATCAAGATACTTTGCAAAACTTATTGTTTGGTAAGAACAAGCATTTTGATGTCATAGTTGAATGATTTTAGTGGAATTAATTAGATTAAATGAATTTGTGTTTTGTT
>JAUJYQ010000040.1:0-13801 GCA_033995645.1 Hemileius initialis | reverse complement strand
AAAAGACAAAGATTAGAAGCAATTTCTTAGAGACCGATATTGTATTACCTTTTTGTAAGTTTAATTCGAAAAATGTATGTCAGATGCAATTCGTATGTAAATAGATTGTCGACAAAAATGACAAAAAGCGAAACCAAATAATAAATTAATTGATAAAATCCGATATAAAATCGTATTTACGAAGAATGGGATCAAATGGTAAGTAAATGGCGTTAATTGTGATTCGATTCCTAGACGTCAATAGCCTTTATGACCAGTTTTATAGACCGAACCGCCGAAGCATTTGCCGTCAGTACTCAAACTCTTGACGATCGCGCGGAACCGTTTCAGGTCTTGTTCGTGATCTTTAGAGTGCATCGGAAGGTATTCGGGAGGTTCGCACAGATGCTGTCATCAAAGACATCAACAGATTAGCTCTGATTACAACTCATCATATAATTAATTACTTGGTATTTCTCAAAGAAAGCTTTGTAACCGCCTTCGAGGAGATAGATCTCCGGGTGATGTAGTTGTGGGTAAAGGTCTTTATTTTTCGAGCGGTCATTGTTCCGGAGGAATCGAGATCTTATAGAAAAGATAATTAGTTATTAATTAATGGTATCAGAGATTGCAATCACTGACAGAGTAGGTCCGCGTTCTGAAGAGAACTCGCAATGGAATACAAGAATTTGTCGCTTTTCGAGTTCGGGTTTGACGGCTGGCTCTTCGCTCCTATTTCTTAGGAACTCTTGAAGAATGGCTTCTCTCGAGTAGATATTCTTAGCGCCTTTGATATGCCCGCCATTGTATTCGTAAGGATATCTGCAGTCGACGACAACGCACTCCTGGATCAGCTCATTGTAATGACCTTCGATCACTTGCGCCAACACATCCACAGATATCGACTTCAAGTCTTGATGTTTGCCCTGAATTAGTGGCAAAGCATACGATTTGCTGAAATCGCCGATTAGTGACGGATCGGTACTAGAAATCTGTACGGCTTTCATGATTTGGGCCTCATTTGCCGAATAGCAGCGGACAAACGACTTGCTCTTCTTGGCCGACGAAGGCATGTATGAATTGCTTCGGCGAAGTTTGAGCGGCCTCTTCAGTGGCAACATATCTGACGAGGAGAACATCGGCGACCCACTGACCGGCGACTCATTTGGCCGGTTGGCCAGGAATGGCGTGTTCTCGCTGTTCTCCGTCGGTGACTCCATGTCTGTGGCCTGTCGTGGACTGCGGTCGCGACCAATTGGGTCAGTCAGTGAGCTCTGGTCTGAATGGGATCAACGATCACAACAAAGTGCAGACAAACCGCTCAATCAGTGGCGAACATAACTGAAGGCACAGCAAAACCTCGTCTTCAGTGCTCTGCTTTGTCTCACTTTGTGATCGACATAAAACCAAAAACAACTCATTTATCACAACTATTCTGTCACAAAACCATTAATCAACTAATCATTGATTATAATCTGAGAGTTGAAGACTTGCGATCAGAGTTATCGGGGTTTAAATCGATTGTTCCAATTAACTCATTTGCCGCCACACCGGAGGCTCACCTGAAGCTAAAGTTTAAATTTTTGGACCTAGAATAATTACGTCGATATTTTGAAAGTTTGAAATTTGATCTTGCTAAAATACAATAAAAAGCATGATGTGCCTTCTTCTTGTGTTTTTGGCCACTTTTACCGATAAAATTGAAGTTTATGTGCGAATAAAAGTTTTAATATTGCGCGCCTTCAGTCGCCTTCAGTCGAGGGTTGGGTCGGATTGAGGCAAATGAGTGCAAACAAACGACAATAACGTTATCTCTTCGAGGAGTGTATGACTGATAGTGTCATTCATACCCTTGACTGCAATCAATGTGAACAACATTTCCATCATTTAAATGACAGAAAACTGATTTGATTTCAATTAAATTGCGTTCACTGTCTATAATGGCCACCACTTTGCGGCTTCTCAGACATCACTTGAACGGTAAGTCTGTGGCCATCGCTTGTGTGCATCCAGTGATGTGATGGACACAAATGAGACCAAATGCACAACAAATTAAACTTTGGGTCCAAATCGTTATCAAAATCTCGATAATTATGATACCAAAAATAATATCGAGGTTAACCTAAAACAGGGCCTCAGATAACATGTGTCCGCCATAACTACACTGCGACCAGAAGTACGCTGAAGATCGGCAAAGAGACGCGAGTGATATGTCAGGGCCTGACCGGCAAGCAAGGCACTTTCCACTCGAAGCAGGCCATCGAGTACGGCACCAATATGGTCGGCGGGGTCTCGCCTGGCAAAGGAGGACAGACTCATCTCAATCTACCAGTTTTTAATAGCGTCAAAGAGGTAGGCATTTGAACAAAATTATTGCAATAACTAAACCATCACTTCTTCCCCGAACAGGCCGTCGATAAGACGAGCGCAAACGCGACAGTGATTTATGTGCCGCCGCCCGGAGCCGCAAAAGCCATTCACGAAGCCATGGATGCCGAAGTACCTTTGATAGTTTGCATTACTGAAGGCATCCCCCAACTGGACATGGTCAAAGTCAAGAATAGACTGCTCAAACAAAGCAAGTCCAGACTCATTGGACCGAATTGTCCCGGAATTATTAAGCCTGGCGAATGTAAAATTGGTATAATGCCTGGACATATACACCAAAAAGGCAAAATCGGAATTGTCTCGCGATCGGGAACTCTGACCTACGAAGCCGTTCATCAGACCACTCAAGTGGGTTTGGGTCAGTCCCTGTGCGTCGGCATTGGTGGCGATCCCTTCAACGGAACTAATTTCATCGATTGTTTGGAAATATTTTTGAACGACAGCGAAACCAAAGGTTTGAATGAAGATAAATCGAATCATTCAATTTCTAATATAACAATTTGATTAAACAGGAATTATATTGATCGGAGAAATAGGAGGCAATGACGAAGAGATGGCCGCCGAATATCTGGCACAACACAACACTGGCCCGAACGCGAAGCCAGTGGTGTCGTTCATCGCTGGTCTGACGGCACCGCCGGGTCGTCGTATGGGTCACGCGGGCGCCATCATTGCCGGCGGAAAGGGTGGCGCACAGGAGAAGATCACTACACTAGAGAAGGCCGGAGTGACGGTCACGAAATCGCCGGCACAGATGGGATCGGCTCTACTCCAGGAGATGAAAAAGAGGGGACTGGCATAGAGTTCCTTTCACTGGTTTAGTCTATTTAATCGAATTAAAGACAAATCTATTGATATTTATGTTATGCATAAATGAAGTTCTAAACAAAAGTTATCACAATTTTTTGATTTTATTGTGAAAAAGCATTTAATTATTTTGAAGTCTAGTTAGGGATTCATATGTTGTCTGCTAATAAATCATTTTAACTAATTGTAAGTAAAACTAAAGGAATAAAAGTTTTCAATCTATTATCCGATTAATAGTGCTATAAATCACTGATTGTCTACCGTCTGGGTCTTGATTTTGATGTTGGAATCGCGCCAACAAGTGATACAACTTATCCGAAATGTGTGATACGACTAATTTGCAAAGTTTAATGTGTCTTAGAATATATTCTTAGTGTTAAACTAACAACAAATGTGTAAAATGTCCTCGACTTCGATCGCAATAGTTAATTGTCTGACGAGAACTCATTTGAGTGCATCAGTACTGCAGTCGACAAGTCTTGAGACGAATCTCATCGCCTCTTCTCATAACACACTTTATGAATGACTGGCGAAACGATTGACTCGTTTTTGGCACTGATTTGAAAACACGAGAAACATTTGTCAATAAAATCTGATTTTAATTGTCAATCAATTTAATTAATTTGTAAATTTGTGTGAAAGCAAAAACCAAACACTTCGATAATGTCTGAAGTGATCGGAAGTAATGAATCCGTTTTACTTGTGGTCACAACTGATGTCAACTCATTCGCTACCGAACGAAGATTCGGCACAAATGTCACGATCGGTGACCTGAAGGCTAAACTCGAGTTAATTACTGGCGCTTCTAATGAGACGATGAAATTGCAGTTACTGGACAACAATCACGATCTGGTCGTCGAAATGGATGACAACTCGCGTCAACTGAAGAGCTATTTGATGGACGGAGGATCAGACAGAATCAATGTCCATGTCATCGATAAAACACTATCCAAAGGAGAGTTTGAAGACCTGAGTCGAGTCGAGAAGTTTGAGTTATCTAAAGAAGATTACGAAAAACGAAACGATTCTGTGCTGGCGTTCAAGTTGAAGAACAAATTGGGACGATTCGGCCAAACGGATAGTGGCGGCGACCAAATGGACACAACCGAAGCAACCAATATAAAAGTTGGTCAGAGATGTGAAGTGTCGCTGAAGGGGGCGCCCAAACGCCGGGGAAGTGTTATGTTTGTCGGCAATACTAGTTTCAAACCCGGCGTTTGGGTTGGCGTCCAATACGACGAGCCTTTGGGCAAAAACGACGGCTCTGTCGACGGCGTCCGGTATTTCGAGTGCAAACCAAAATACGGCGGTTTTGTCAGACCAACGGATCTGACTGTCGGCGACTTTCCAGAAGAAGAGATTGATTTTGATGATTGAATCTATTTATTTAATTTATATCACAATCTTATCAATTATATATCAGATAATTAACATTAAAAATAATATTTTACTTTAAAATTTATATCAAAATATATGATCTATAAAAAATAACTGTTTGATTGAGTTATACTTTATACGAATCAGTTTCCTGACTAGGAATAGGTTTCGATTCTCCAGTGGTCAGCAATTATATCAATTAAGAGTTAGGAGAACATTGAGGTCGAGTTATCCATCACATCACTGCTTCCTAGCGAATGTTGAATATTCCTGAATCGAGAATTCATCTCACATTTGAGTCGTTTGTATTCGGTATAAAACAGGAGAATAAAAAGACATGAAATGAAGACAAGGACTGACGACAACATTATTAGAGAATCTGTTGATCGATTGCAAGATTAGTTTAAATTATCGAATGAATTTGGCTTACATTTGTAATCAAGAGTCCCCTCAATATTTTCTTTGGCGGTTTGTGTCGTCAAATATATGAAGAGAATGCCCTGAAGTTGTCCAGAGAGCATGAGAAGGCCCGAACTGGTGGCCTCCTGGACCACGGGGAACGAGCACTCAATGGCCAGCTCCAGACCTAACGGGTATGTCATGAATCCGAAAAACCCGAAAATGGCACTAAAACTGGCGACAATTGTCTTGGCTTTTGAGTAGTTCATCGAAGCGAATAAACCATTAATAGAGATCGCAGACAATCCGACCGCCAGTTTCATCGAAGGAATGTATGCTTTGTTCTTATCAATGACATAACTGACGAGAGCCGACCCGATAATACCCGAACCGATCATATAAGCGATGCAATCACTGGCAAATCGGTCGCCATAGCCTTTGGTTTTGATTATCTGTTCCAATAAAGTGATCAAAGCCGAGAACATTCCAATTGCACTTCCCATGTATAGCATTAACAGGAGGTATGCCTTTTGGCTCAATAGCTGTCGCGAAGACAATCAATTATATTATAAGAACTTATGATAAACAGACAAAACCTCTTTGATTCCCGTGAAATAAGGCGTCGATGATATAACTTCTGCGCTATTGCTCGGAGGTGTCGGCGGTTTGGAAGAGCGGACAAACAGAATCGTAAGAATTAGTGCCACCACTGAGGGTATACTCCATATTGTACTCTAAGATTAAATCCGTGCCATTAAATAGTTTTTAAGATATGATGTGATACCAGAAAAGGTATTTTGTTGACATTGGTCACTATTAGCGGCGAAATAATATTTCCCAACACTATTCCGATAGGATTTGACATTCCAGTTATAGTAGTGGCCAAAGCTCTCTGATTGGTGGGGAACCAGAATTCGGCCACTTTTGTCGGTGTGAACAATACGAACGGTTGGGCACAACCGGCGATCGCCTGACCGACGATTGCTATCATATACTGGTATTCCATCGACAGTGAAAGCCATTTGACCACAAATGAGGCGCTACTCAGCGCCCGAATTGCTATTCCCAGAGCTGTGAGAATTGATCCCAAATAAAGCTGTTTCGTTGACATTGAATTAGTTATTGAAAGTTAGAAATGTATTCAATACTTACCCCTAAAGCCAGACCATTCCTGTCGACGATCCACATCGCGAACAGACCAACGAAAATGGTGGCCATGAAGAAGACAGAGGAGAAGAAGTCGATATCATTCTGGTCTTTCTGGTAGAAAGTGGCCGCTTTGTCCGACACAGACGCGAATGAGATCCAAATCTGTCAACAAACAAGTCATTTGACAACTTTTACGGTCACTTTTCATAACAGAGAACCGACTAATTTGATAGTCACTGACCCCTGCGTTGCATATATTGATGGCCGAAGCGGTGGCCAATATCCCCCATCGCCTTCTGTACAGACTTCTTCTGTTGGGGGCGTCGGAGGAGTGAATCAATTGCTGGCTGTCGTCCCCTTCCATGACAGGCCTCGAATCCGCCCATCACTGCAACGATTGCAAACATTTTCTCAATTAAGTTATGGAAATCCTATTTATTGCGATTAAACCAATTAATAATCTATTGATTGCAATGACTGACGAATGCATTCTCTCATTGAGTAAACAATTGATTGAAATCGAAGTGAATTTTGGCGATGAATACGATTTTTCGGAAAATTTTTGTAGCAATAAATCGAGAGATAAAACAAAGTTATGTTCGACTCGAGGGATGAGCCGTCAGTCGAGAGGCAAACCCACCGACAGGTTGTGTCGACTCCAGTCGTTTGTCGACGATATCCTTGGAAACAAACTAATTGTTGGTTTGCTTTTTTTGAGTTCCAATGCCAACAGAATTGAGTGATTATTGTCCTTACCTTGAGTTAAGAGTTTTTGAGTGTTTTTTAATGCAATTCTCAAACAATAAAAGAGAAAATAAAATTTCAAAAGTCTTTTACCAAACGATAAGAGGTCTGAGTCATCAAAATATTTATGTTTTGCATTCAAATGCCAACACTTTTTGTGACAACACTTTTGTTACATTTGGAAAAAGAAAAATTTGAATTTCGATTTAATTAAATAATTTATTGGAAAACGAAAAGAGAAATCAAAGGCTCGGAAAACTACTTATAACTGCATTTTTTTATACAAAATTACAAGAGTTTTTTGAAAACAAATCAAAGTCTGAATCAGTTTCTCCGATGATTTTGTCTGTCAATTAATCACAAGATAATTATGGTTTTAGATCTTAAATAATAAGACAAATAAAATGCTAACAAATAAAAAGAGTCAAAACAATCAATTAATTTGAATCGCAGTGAAAATGTAATTATTATTATAATCAAAATTCAATCACAAATATATTCGAAAAACGACTACAAGTTTTCAATTCTTTTCTTTTTAAATATCAATTAAATATAACAAAAGCAGTCGAACCGAGCGGTTGTGGTCGCGACCGCCCGGACCAGAGCTGCCGTCGGGTCCGACAAATCTCGCGGCAAATCATAGAATAGCTGTTGTGTTCGTATGTAAAGTACATTTGCTTTTTATTTGGCTCCGAATATTTGAAAATAAAAACCTTTCGGAGAACAGAAAAAAAATCTCATTTCAAAAAAACAAATGAGTAGTAAATGCTATTTAAAACAATTAACTTTCAGTTCGAGTTTTACTTTCTCTCAGCAATGATTCGCAACGAATGAGCGAACAATTCATTCGTTATTTTGTTTTGTCTTAAAATATAGAATTTGAAGATTAGCTCAAAATCTCAGTGTTTTTTCAGTGTATTTACATTTAAATATTTAAGATCGCAATTAAAACCCAATTAGCGGCCAAACAAAAGAATTTTCGTTTAAATAGAAATTTAATTTCACATTTGTTTTCACTAATCATTTCGCAAAATTAATTAAACATAATTTTTCGCGTCATTTCATTTTGTTTCAAAATTCAAAGTCTATACTAAAATCTTTTCAATAAAATGAACGGAATATCTCATAGAACTCGCCAAACCGTCAAAACGTCTTATCTCACAATAGCTCTCATATTAATTTGAAAATATATATTAATCTTTCATTTTTTTTTCGTGTAATTGTATATTAAATAGAAATCAAAGTTCGCAAAAACAGTCTGTGTCTGAAACGACTCCTCCATTAGTGACAGTGTATGAGAAAGACATTGAAAGCGAAGCCCTTATTCTCAAATATAGTCAACAGATATACAGATATTAACACCAATTGTCGCTTAATTTAAATCAATTATTCAATTAATGAGCAATAATTCCGAATTAGTTGTAAGAACTTTGAAGGAGAAGAGTTATGAAGTTATAATCTGTATATTGTCTGCGAATAAACTACAATAAAAGTGTTTCTCAAAAGCTGTGGCAGTCGTTTGTGTCGAGAGATGAGCGAAAAGCAAAATGTAATTTATTAATGGATTCAAATGTAATATAATTTCTATTATGTCTCAGTCTTTTCCGTTTCCCTGTCGGGCCTTTCCTTATCTTTTTTGTGTTTCTTCTTCCTCAGGAAGGAAGGCGTTCGGATGCCTTTCTTCTTTTTCTCCTTATCTTTGTCTTTCTTCGATGACTTCTCCAACTCTTTGACAGGAGATCCCTATCAAAGACAAGCCGGCGTCAGACCTGTCGAACAGGCCATTGATGGCTCACCTCTTTGCTACTCCTGGAGGCGCCCGAATAGTCGGCCAATTTGTCCTCACCGTTGACGGCGGTATCACCTTTTGGTCGTACAACGGGTTCATTAAACTCATCAGACAATTGTCTATTCAAGTGTTATATCAACACAAATGTGGAACTGTTTATAGTATTGATGTAAAAATAGTGTGAATTAGATAATGGCTGCAAATGTTTGGCCAATCGGACAAACCATTAGAACAGTTCCGCATTTGTGTGTTTAGTCCCAAACAATGCACTGCAATCACCGAACAAGCAAACCGTCACCAAAAAAGCAGTCAAACAAAATGACAAAATGCTGGCCACAACTTACTGGTGCTCTGTTTTTGTGGTTTGCGCTCAGATCTGAAGCGGCCGCGGGAAAAGAACTTATCTTCAGCAGCTATACAGACGTGCAAAACGAATGGTTTAATTCATGCAAAAACAACATAAATACGAGTTATTAATGAAATATAGTTATTTTGCTTTAACTGCCAGAACGTTATACATAATTCATAAATCAGACCAATTATTCGAGTGATTTAAATGAAAATGTAATACAAAACAAAACAAAACAAAAACACGGCTTAGTCTGGAGTTACGCCTAATCGTAGGTTACCTTCAATTTTTTGAGACTCGCTTATAGTCTCTGAATATCCATTGAATTGCATTAAAAGAAAGTGAAAGTTGTTTAGTAAACGAATTAATGTTACACACCTTGTGCTGCGAGACGGGCCGAGTGGGACCTCTGCACACGATTATTGCTCGAATAGGAGACTGAAAAATGTTTACGATTGTCATGCGATTAGATCTTAATTAGTGTTTCGGTTAGTGAAACGGAAATATTAGTAGTGAAGCGTTGAGCGGAGCAAACGATGCGCTTATAGACGGCTAACGATTACTAACAGATTGTGTTATTGCAAACACACTTAACGTTAGGTCCGATTGTGTTAATCACACACTTATGTAACACTTTGACTAACCATCGGGCGATAGAGTGATCACTATTTGTGGTTCACTTGAATTGCTTGTCGTATTGACTGATCGTTTGCCTGAATGTCATAGAGAGACCAAATTTTGTTGATAAATGAGTGGTGCGAGAGATGCCAATCACCGATAGAACCCAAGTGAACAAGGATGTAGTACTTACCATCCTCATCAGATAATGGAGATGTGGGCGAAGTGGGACTAGTGATGTCTTGTGTCGTTTGGTTGAGGGAAACCGGTTCGACTAACAGGTGTCTGACGTGATCGGGCACGTCGTCAACTAAGGACAGACCACATACCACACCAGTTAGAGATCGCACTCAAGATTAGACAATAACTTTATGGCTCTTTAAGAGCTATAAATGTCAACTCAAGACAATGTCAAGTCCAACGTCTAGACACATACCTGGCTCTCCCCTCTGTTTGCGTTCAACATAGTTCTTGTAGTCCTCAATCTCCTGTTCACTCACATTGTCGAACGGGTTCTTCGCGTACGCACTCTTATAGACCATAGCGTTGTGTTGATACTCGCGTTGGATAATGCCTTTGGAGGCGGCGCCCACCATAACAACCTGGTCGCCGTGCATCTTCTGCTCGTTCATGTGCTTCACCTCCTCCCACGTCACCCCTTCCAGAATATGACTTTGCGGTCCGCCCGACACTTTGTTTTGCAAGCGAACCTCTTTCATCTGATTTGGTGGCAATGTTTTGCTCATTAATGGACATCATTTTGTGGTGATCACAACAATGATAGACTGACCTGCTTCTGTTTTCGCTTAAATTCACCGGGGTCGGCACTGACTGGTATAAACTGGTGCGGAGTTTCTATTTTGATTGGGGTGCTATGAGATGGAGAGCTGTCCTGAACCCACTACAAACACCAAGACATCAGACCAGACATCAGCAATGTATACATGAAATGAAAGAAAAATTCGTTTTATTAATAATTCGGTTATCAAATCGAAAAAATCAAAATAATATCAAAATCAAAATTTGTGTGACCACGATATGTGTGGTACGGAAGAGTGTTTGAGTAAATGGTTTACATTACAATCAGATCTTTAAATAATCATTCAATTATTGATTACAAATAAGTCAATTAGTCATTGAAAAGAGATTCGAGTTTATATTACAGTAAATATAAGATTATTGGATAACTCGAGTAGTGATCTAATTATCAATTTGTCAATTAGTCATTCCATTAGAAACTAATCCATTAATCATTCAAAACAATTAATTAATGCACTCAAACCTTAGTTATCTTTTTGGGATCAGTTGTTCCGGACTCTAGAACTTCGACTTTCTGGTAGACGTTGGGTGAGTTGACCCAACGAAGCTTGTCTTGAGTTTTGCGGCCGTCGACCAACTTCTTCAGCGGACTCAACCACTTGTCTTCTTCGAGGTAATGGGCCAAAGACGAGGCGGAGGGCGGTTCCTCCACGTCATACCTTGTGCGCGGCTGATCGTTCCTCAACAGCGGTTGTCTATACAAATATCCGGTTCGGAAGCCCTGTGCACAACACAACAGACATCAGTAACACTGCTGAAGAATAAATGCATTGCACTGATCACTAACTGCATTGTCCAACATCCGCATCTGTGCCTCGAACTCCAAGTCCCAAACCTTCCACTTCTTGAGTTTCTCTCTGTGCTCATTGGGTTTGTCGTCGTGTTCGGTGTGTGACTCATCTGTTCCGGGCTTTCCCTGCACTTGTGTGCCGGCAGTCTTGATAACGGAGCGAACCTGTTCTATGGCCTCACTCGACATGATTTGGATGTTGTCTAAGCCACACGACATCAACTTAATCTGGGTCTCGCACGCGAGCACCACGTTCTGCATCAGATAGAGCGCCTCTTCTATGGACTCACCACACGCGACAACGCCGTGGTTTCGCAAAATTAGAACCTAATCATCGCACCATTAATATTGTAATTTAGAGAATAAATTTGAATAAATTAAAACTAATAAATAGCAAACGGCAATAAACATACTTTATTCGATGGCCCGAGATTTCGACGGATTAGGTCGCGTTCTTCGGGGTCTATAAGTAGTCCTTTGTAATCATGGTAACTGATGTCGCCTAAAATGGCCGCCTCCTGACTGGCAGCGAGAAGACCACACTTCATGGCAGAGACGGCAACACAAGGCGAGTGATGTAAGTGAATGATTGCTTTGATGTCAGGTCGCGCTGAATGGATGGCCGAATGGAGAACAAAACCGGCCCTAAAAAGCATTTTTTGCCGCATTTATCATCAAAAGAAATACACTTAACGATGAGTACCTATTGAAAGTGAAATTTGTTGATCCCGGGTCAATGACATTGCCCTGCATATCGACTTTGAGGAGCGTAGAGGCGGTCACTTCATGGTATTGGAGGCCAAACGGATTCAACAGGAAGTGTTCGGTGTCCTGACTGACCCGCGCCTAACGAAATGCATTATTAATTTCAACATTCAATACGATATTAATATTCAATCCGTACAGTGATGTGATTATAGATGCCTTCTGACCATCCGTAGAGTTCGACCAACCGATAGACAGCTGCGAGTTTGCATCGAAGCAGTTTCTCGCCCTTCGCGTAACGGAAACCATCGATACCGCGAATGTCATTGATGGGCATTCCTGAGTGGCCCAGTTTCGAGAGGGACGAGCCGCGGGCCGAGTGCGGCAGAAGCAGTTCGGTCACCTGCTGGAGGGCCGACAGACTGGCCGGCAAATAGCCCTCATTGAGCTGCGACTCGATTATGCGTTCGAGTTCTTCCCTGAACACCTGGCTGTTCATTATAATGTCCACCTTCTTGCGGCGATCCATTTCCTTCATGTCCTGTTCGATGTCGGGCGGCCTCCACATAAGCCGTTGTGTCTCGGGATCCTCGGGATCGTCAAAGACAAACTTCTCTGTGGTCACACCATTCTGTTCCGCTCCAGACATCTCACTATCTGCTACAATATGACAATCATTTGTTATCTATGAGAATTAAACTCTTCACTAATGACTTTTGAGTAATCGTTTTCACCCCAAATACAATAATCATGCAACAAAACAGGTATTATTCTTTGATATCATTGCATTTGCGTTCGTATGTATTTATTAAAGTTAGCCGACAGACGAACAAAAAAGTGAAAATCATTAAAAGAAAAAAGACTTCTGGAAACAGGCATTTATTCGTTTTTGTCTTTGACGATAATCATAACTGATTCTGTTATTAGTAATAAAGTCGTTTGAAAAGGTCGACAGCCTTGCAAATAATAAACTGATCGTTAGCTGCAATGCATGTAATGAATTAGTGATCGCAAAATTGGGAACAATTCTCTGTCTGAGACATCAAAACTAAATGCAATCATAAATATATTTGCAAAAAAAGTTAGTTATGGCTGAAGACAAAGCATTTATAATAAGTTATGACAGACTTTTACGAGAGAATGAATGCGAATACAGGATATGAGCAATGAAAGTATGAAATTATTAAACTATGAAATTATACAGATATTCGAGTGAAGCCGAGAGGGATAGTCACGGCCGCACTCGACTCGACTCGATTGGCAAACAATATCAGTCTCGATATGTATTCCAAATATTTCCTCGTTGTTCTTTGTGGGCACATCATGGCCACAATCAACATTCTGTGCAAACTGTTCTAGCTCAAGTTGGCAACCAGGCACAGGACCTGATTCACCCACATGGCTGTGGGAAATATGTGTATGCAAACAATAATATGATATCATTGGCTAATCTTAACGTTTCTGTCATTAAAAATCAGATAAACTGAGTAAATGAGAAGCCGTTGTCAGTCCTTCGAAGCCAATCGAGACTAAGAGGAGAGCTGTTCTCAAATATTTGGACAGCAATAGAGTAATAATGTGTGAAAATCTGTCGGAATTTAATGAATGCCAGACAGATATCGTCAATTGATTACTCGATTAGATCCAGCATTAGTCCCAATCCGTGTCGTTGCGCAACGAGACACCACTAATGGCCGACACAATTCATATTGTCTTCGGGACTCGACCTTCACTGCACTCACGGGACAAACCCCAGTCGTAATGACCGACCAATCAATGGCCAGCACTCAACCACTTGTGCAACAATTAAACTATACTATTGTTTACGGCGGAAACGGGTTAGCAGTGACTCAATGAGCGACTGAGTGGTGATCACTGACTGGTGAAC
>JAUJYQ010000039.1:0-13942 GCA_033995645.1 Hemileius initialis | reverse complement strand
TCTTCGCAGTCTTGGATAAGGGGTCGCGAATAGAGGGTATTCCTAAAACCTATTTGAGGATAGGCCCATATTTTTCGCTAACAAAGCTGAGTTAAAATTTAATTGACCTGAATTGATATAAATTCAATCATGATAAACTTTAATTTGACTGGTTTGAACAATTTTACAGTGAAATACTTGTTATGAAGTCAAGATTTTTGACCGTTAAAACTCTATTTGATTCCTTAATTTAAACATCAAGGTCTTATTAATCTTATTGATAGTTAAACACTTAATTCAGTTAAATTAAAAAATATTGAAGTGAATTATTGAAAATTATGTAATGTTAAATTATCCCATATAACACCCTCAAAGCCTTTAACATTGTTCTATAAGCTACGAGTGTATCATAGTGCCCCAAAGCCTCGCCGACATGTTAACATTAGTTCTTATAGACTATCTCCTCCTAGAGATCGGGTGCATTCGCGAGTCCTGTGTTGGGATGCCTTCTGTTAGGCTGTGCTCTTCTGTCCGTCCGGTTAAGACCCAATGGGCTATAGGGAGAGCGCTCCGTGCAAGAGCTCACAGACAGCACAAGCGTTGAGCACAAACAGCTCAACAGTTCTTATCGGACCAGTTGGGGAATGTTTGAAGTCTTTGCAAAGTTTGGAACAGTCAGTCACTGACTCTACTCTGTTATGGCTCTGGTTCTGACTCTGCTCTGAGGCCTATCCAAAGACTCGATGCCATTCTTTGTCTCCGTATAGCTAACCATTGCTTACATTGGATTTACTTGTGTTCACAACAGTCGGCCACTTGACTAGTAATAGATGGTCCGATCGACACCGCATTCGGCCTCTTCTCGCCATACGATTGCCGTCTCAGCGACCGATTGATCGCCAAAATGACTATAAATTTGTCGATCAATACACTTGTCGTCGCATTGGTTGCACTCGTCTTTCATTCGTCCGCTATTGTCGACGCTTACGTTGAGGTTAGACCTGTTCTCTCATTATCATTGCTAACCACTGATCGATTCCTTTCACTTCTTCAACTAATTATCACTTAAGTTCTTGATAGAGACCAGAGTAAAGTTATTTTGTTTTATTAGTATACAACCAAAAAATAGTTATTAATATCTAATTTGTTTTTTTTGGTTATGTTTTGAAATTTATAAATTTAAAACTTGTCAATTGATAAGAGGCCTTATCGGAAGAGTCAATGTTTTAATTGGTTGCAATGGATTCGACGACCAATTGATGTCTGTTTAGTGATATTTAGAACCCGTTATCTCATGTCAATAACCGTGGATCAAATCAAACTAATTGAGTGCCACTTCTGGACAATTAGGTCGGACACCAATGAGCCTTAGATACAGATATCAATTGATTATCAATGTTGCCAAGCCAATTCTATTGTATCATGCTAGTTTAACTACTTCTGCAGATAAGTTCCTGTTCGCAACACTCGCTTTAGCTGTTGATTAAGACGAGAAGTTTTGTCTGACATTTGTTTTGGTTTTGCAATGTCCGCAATCGCCAGACCGGCCAACGCCTGGCATTCGTCACTGAGCCGACGTCTCAATTGGTGGCGCCGGACGGCGGTCGGGCTGTGTTCAAGTGCACGGCATCGCCCGACGGAGCAGACATCCGATGGCTCAACAACGGTGTGCCTGTTCTTCCAAGTGCATCAGCAGGACTGAAGATCACCAAAAACAAACTGGTGATAAAATTGCCAAAGAATTTGAAGAACGGCAACGGTTCGGTGTCTCCGGACTCGATTCACCTTGCTCATCTGCTCCATGGAGGAGTCTTCCAGTGTATAGCACAGCACAAGAGTCGCGCAATCGTTAGTCAAACCGCAAAATTAATTTTAGGAGAGCTTAAGCCGTTCGCACATAAAGACAATATAAGTGTTGAGGCCATAGCCGGCAACACAGCTGTGATACCCTGTCAGCCACCTTACAGTGTGCCCAACGCCGTCACCGAATTCGCCTTCAACTCTTCAGTGATAGACAGAACTAGAGGTAAGTCAACAACTGTTACCTAACTCTTGTGTCACACGACTGATGCATAACTTTTGTTCCCCACAGAGAGGTATCGTTTGATGCCTTCTGGAGATCTGCAAATCCTGTCAGTGCGAGAGTCGGACTCTGGGACATACAGATGCATAGCTCACAACCCTCTGTTGGCCGAACGCACATATGCTGATCACTACATCGAGCTGAGGGTGACTCGGGCTGAGCGGTCGCGCCATCACCACAACCCCCATAACCCTCACTCCGGGTCACATCACTCCCACCACCGCAACACTCATTCACACTTCACCCCAAAGTTTGTTGTCAGCCCTAAAACACATATCAGTGCCGTTATGGGCAGTAATGTGACGTTCGAGTGCTCAGCAATGGGCAATCCTGTGCCAAGCATATCCTGGAAGAAGTTGGACGGTCATCTGCCCAAGAACAGATACATGATCGACGGCGGAAACCTAATACTGCCAAATGTCAGGCGCAGCGACGACGGCACGTATGTGTGCACTGCCAGCACCGGATCGCAAAACTCTGCCATCAGTGCCAACTCTGCTCTGGAGATCTTGGAAATACCTCAGATCGTCGGCAAAACACAACTGGAGGAGAAGGACGTCGCCGAGGGCCACGAGATTGTGCTCGAGTGTAGCACCAAAGGAAAGCCCAAACCTATCGTCGACTGGTTCCACAACGGCATCCAAATCACACCAGAAGTGTCCAACAAGAATGGCATCACAATTAAAGGAACTGACGGATCAAAGCTGTCGATCCTGAATGCCAAGAGTGAACTTCACTCAGGAATGTATCAGTGCTTCGCCACTAACGAACTCAAGTCTACTTACGCCACGACTATTGTCAATGTCATTAGTTTAGGCCAATCTGAGTCGAGTCCGACCATTAAAAATGCTCCAAAAAACGATTCAGAAGACGAATTATCCGAATCCACAGACATTCTAGACGAATCTGATCCGATGGAAGAAGACGAAGATCTATTTAATCAATTGCCTAATCAGAACCGAAAAAAGAATAAGAACAAAGGCATTAAAATGGTTCCGCCGACCAAACCTGAGATAACTCGGCTGAGCGAAGAGTCAGTTATGGTCAGATGGGATGTTCCGCAGAACGATGGTCTGCCGATCATGTTCTTCAAAGTCCAGTATCGAGAGATGGGCACCAAAGGCAGTGATTGGAATACAGTGGACGACGACATCCCTCCACACATCCACTCATATGCGGTCAATGGATTGCAAGCGAACTCAAAATATCGGTTCAGAATCGCAGCCGTCTATTCCAACAACGACAACAAACTGAGCCACAACTCGAACAAGTTCACTTTGTTCAAAGAGCCTCCCATAAAGAAACCCATCAACGGACCAGTGATCACCAATTCAGAGCCAGTCAGCCCGTCGGCCATCACAATGAAGTGGGACTACTTTGATATCGATTCAGTGACTGTCGAGGGCTTCTTCATCTACTACCGCGCCACCATCTTCGCGGGCGACTATCTCAAGGTGGCGGCAATGGGCGCCACCACCAGATCTCATATAATAACTCATTTACTGCCGGACAATAACTATGAAATCAAAATGCAATGTTTCAATTTAGCTGGCACATCCGAGTTTTCCAACATATTCATGGTCAAAACACTGCCAAATCCTAACAAAGACAAGGATAAAGACAGCAAAAAGGATCAGACAGATGAAAATGGCATCAGTGGTGATATTGATCCTGTCAAAAGTGATAAGGATAGGACTCTTTATTCGGTGATCTTCATTACCGGAGGCGCTCTGGTCTTGGTTTTTGTGGTTTGCATAGTGTTATGTGTTATGCGGTCGCGACAGCAGACGCCGCGAACCAACGGCACAATCGGCAAACTGCCCAAAGAGAAGCACCCGAAGGCCAACAGCCATAATCACAACCACATCTTTAGTCACAGCAATCATAATCTCTTCGCATCACATCACAGATCCAACGGACATCTGTCCAATACTCTGGTGGCCGCCGCGTCCAACGGCTATCTGTCGCGGTCCACAATCAACGGCATAGACAACGAATACCCACATCAGCCCAACATCAGAGTGAACCCATTCCACGAACTATCCAACGGTGGCTCAACTCTTAACCGAAGCAATTCGATAAACGAGAGCTTTCGGTCGCGCAGCTCATCCCAACATCACTTGTCCAACAACCACAACAACACTAACAACAACATCAATGAAACGCTGACTATAACCATGAATACAATGGAGAGGAGGAAAATGAAGCGAATGGACGAACAGTTCCCGACGTCGACCTTCCATCACAGCAACTCTCGGCTCAATAACCACAGTTCGAGCCACACCCGACTCAACGGAACGCTGGAGAGGAAGCGCCGCAGTCGGACGGATCTGCTGAACGCGTCGGACAAAGACAACACTCTTGAGGCGGAGGTGCGCCATATGAGTCCAATGAGTAAGTGCAACGGAGTCCATCACTCGGGCCACGCGGGCACTGCAAATGGCACTCTTGTGATAATGCAGAGTTCGTGCTGACACTTGACACGAACACACGACCGCCATCCGGAGTTCGGCTTCGGGTCGACCCGAGCGATGATTTTATTTAAATTATATAATCATTTATTATATGTATTAACCGTTCAGTAATTATTTCATAGCAATTGATCGCTAAACGAATCTCTTGTCAATTCATTTCATAATTCAATTGAATAAAAAAAAGTAAATTATTGACCGAATATATAGCAACTGTTCCAGTATTACCTCGGATGGTGTGAATTAAACTTTCAGTTCATAAAAGAAGAATTTAATGGTCTTTCAGTTGATTTATTAAATAATTATCAGGTTTTTGAGACAATCTTTTTGATTGGTTTGCAAGTCATGACTCGAATTCATTGAAAACTAATTTGAAATTATTTTTTGTTATTCGGATATCAGTCACAGATTCTGATCGGTCACAGAGAGAGAAAAAGCTTCTTCTCATTAGAAGCCAGTCTAATGGTGTGGTTTCCAGAGATGATAACGAGCTTAGAGGCCAAGATGTAAGCGCTTGACATCCGTTGCCATCAGTTTGGCCAATGATTTATAGCACTATTTTATAATTAATGTCTCACCGGATCGACACTTGCAGCCAATGACAGCGAGTCGCAGACCAAGAGCCTGTGCTGAGACGGGGAAGGGAGGGATGGGAGGCAACAGTAATTGAATCGATGCTGACATTCACCCAAATTGTTGGCAGCAATCGGTCCGCTCTTATCAGTGAAAGGAGAGTCCAGTCAGTCGTTTAGAGCGCGTCAACCGTTTTATTGCATTTTAAGAAGAAAAAGAAAGTTTTTCAAAAGAGTAGCTCTGCTTGTGCTCAGGGTCTTAGCTCTTAGTTCTCAGGTCTGCACAACATTTACAACCAGTGCCCAGAGTGAGCCCAACCAGAGTCGGCAAAGACGGCAAAAGTGCTATCGTTGGCACAAATGCGAGCAACGATTGTAAAGTTTATATTAGTCGATGGCATCAATGGTCCCAACAGTTGCCAACTGTTCCCCAACTGTTCCCATGGCTCGCATTCGGCCGATCTGTTTGTCTATTGATAATCATTGGAAACAATAAAACAGTTGTTATGTTGACTGTGAATAACATTAAGGCCTCCCATCGCCAGCCATAGCCCTGAGTGGAGGCACACAATCGCGAATCGCAATCCAATTCTCTCCTCTCAGACACTAAACGTTCGTCTCGTTTATTGAATAATTCAAATTCAGTCCACTTTTACCCACACATTAAGTCACAAAAAAGTCACATTTTATTGCTTTATTCGAGTTTAAGAAATCCACTCAATTTTATTGCTATATTAAAAGTGATTAAAGAATAAAATTTATTATAAGTGACAAAGAATTATGCGAAGACTGGAACTGTCTTTTTGTCTCTTCAGTGCCAAAGCGATTCCGCACAGAGCTTAAGGGAGGAATAGATTGACTTAAGCCATGAATGCTATGAATAATTGGAATTTTTCACTATAATAGCTGGTTTTGGGTGAATAAGAGGGGAAGTCATTGAAGTCATTGAGCAATTCGTTTGATTTCATCGCTTATCAGAGATGACATGCAATTCAATGACTTTCGTCTGACAGAACACAACTTAACTATACTTTTTGGAGCCTTAGGCGACTCCTCATTAACTTTGGCTTTAAGTTTAAGTCTTTGTTTAATATCCACGTCTGATGTGATGCCTGTCTTATGTCAGCCAAAGACATGTTCCCCGCAATCGTATTAACTGAAAGACTGTTATTTCATATATGGCTTGCCTTCCAATTCACTCATCAAAAGCCAACAAATAAATGATTAAGTTATTCATTGCTTGTATTTTCCATGACTTGACACTTGACAAGAGTACAAACTAGAGCTGCACAGAGGGGCCAACTGTTGGACGCATTCACACAGATATGGCCAACAATACGACGGCAGAGGACTGAACACAACCTGATCTCAGGTCCGGTTCACAGGAATTGCCACTACTTTCGGTTGGCATTAATGTTTGGAAACGACTATTTCAAAGAAATTAATCATTAGTGTTGTAGTCGAGAGTGTTGTGCGCGGTATGTGTGCCCCTAAACAGTGCCCCAACACTGCCCTAAGTTAAGTGCTCGGAGAGAAACAGTCTATTCTTTGGACTCTATTGTTATTTAATGCGATCCTACCTTTCCTTTCCTTATATTATATTATTCTGATTAATGGCCAGACTTTCTCTCCATTAAAGCGAACACTCATTTCGGACTTCATTTAACGCGAATTACATTAATGCCTACCAAAGCGGTTATAGAGCTATGGGTCAGGTATTTGCTGGTCGTTCACATCTATAGTGGTATGTAATGCAATACTCAATAATGAGATGAGATGAGATGAGCTTGCACATTGGCAATGCACCAAACGCTCTCACCAATGCATTCTAAGAACAAATTCCGTGCATTAATTTGGATGTGAATTGAGTTGATTGAAGTGACTAACGCTTTATCGGTCCTTCAAATCAGCTAGGGACATCATTTTTCGCCGACTTTTATCAATTTTTTAGTAGTCTGCTTAATTGAGCTAGCACACATTCTCGATATATTTGAAAGAGTTTTTATGTCTGTCACTTATCAGAGGAGAAAGAGTTAGTAAAATTGCTAGATTAAGTTGACCTCTAATTTATTGCCGACCTGTAAGACGAGTCCCGAAACATATCAATAAATTCTCTCTACTCTTAACCACGAAATTTTTATTATTTATATTAAATGTGTTTTCAAATAAGAAGTCGAATATAAATGAGTGAATTAGAGAACGAGAATAAAGTCTCGACTTTTGCCTCTCTTTTGCGCACATAATCTACGAAAACGACTCTAAACTCATAAATAATTCTCTGTTTTAGGAGAAAACATATTTTCGAAGTCATTCTTATAGTTAATAGTTTGAGAGCAGAGCAAAGCTAACGATAGAAAAGTGTTTTAGTAATAGTGAGCAACAAAAGTGAAGTGAATTTCACTTTTTTAGTTCCCAACGCTTAATAGGAGAGAAAGTTGTTGCAAGAGTCTTATAAACATTTTGATAGCACTTCAGTTATCGAGTCTGTAGTCACGATTCCACTCTTCAGTTGAGAACAGGCATTGCAGATGAGGTGGACTTAGCTTGAATTCAATTGATGATAACAAATCTTATCATAAAACAAGATGAAAAACTTCTTATCGAGTGTCATGGTAATTTTTAACAAATCTAAATGAGATTAAAATTAGATTCAAATAAGATTTAATTCGAATAACTTTAAACCCTCTCTTGAAATTCAATTCCATTCGTTATTCCCGATCTGAGACCTGTTCTTCACATAAGTTGAAAACTTTTGCGTTTATAATCAGTTTTGAGACTATTTTTGAGATAATTTTTTCTTTGGTTTTGAAAAATACTTTTTATTTGTTTTAGTTCTCTCACTCTCTCTTCAGAATATATTTGCAAAACTCGATTGCTATTCCAAATCCCACACAAAGCTAACCACCAATTAAGCTCTAGAACAGTCATTACCCGAATATCGACGTTAATTGAAAGCCATATCGATATCGAATGCCAAAGAAGACAAAAAGCACTTTCTCTGCGGCTCTTAATTCGATATCAAAAGTGAAAGCTTTGGATAATTTAATGGCAATAATTAGACGTCAATTACTTGGAGAGACATATCTGATGTCAGCACTCGAGCGCACAGAATATCAATTGAAACACACTTTCAATTAATAATTTCAATTTGTTTGCGAATCACATCTAAAAAATTGATTACTATTTTAATTACACATTTCAAATGTATTTATAAATCCGAATCAATTAATTTAATTGATGTGATATAACAAAGAAACAAAAAAATTTTCCGACTAATAGCCAATCAAATTGGCTTTTCATCGATCGATTTGTTGCTTAGAATAAATTGCCTAGGATCTCTTTTAATCAGAAGATATTATTACAATAATTAATTCAATAAATTGAAAACTTCATTATCAAAACTACATTATTGAGCAACTGATTTATTTTCTTCATGAACTTGATCAAATTTGGTTCCTTTTTTGATAGCTTGGTAATACCTGTCGGCCACTTGTTTAGCACCAAGTATACAATCGGGAACACTAAAGCCTTGATAGGAAGCGCCCAATAAAGTCAAGTTTGTCAGCGAATATTTGCCAATCATTTGATTGATTTTCTCGAGTCTGAGCCGATGTCCCAAATAGTACTGAGGAATACAGTTCTGGAACACAATTCAAAAGTTGTTTAGATTTAGGTTTTTTGTCTGAACTTAATTACCTTATGAATGGAAACGATGTGTCGATTCGGATGACTAGTTATTTTCAAATCAGAGCGAATGGCATCCAAAGCCATGTCGAGCACTAATTGTTTATCAACAGTGTTGACATCACCTAACAGCTCCTCAAACCATTCGCCGCCGATCATAACCTGCAAGAAGTTGTGGTTAATCTTTGAAACATTAAAAAACCCAAACAAACCGTTAATCGTGTTATATCTTTGTCGGCATTGAACTCAGGAGTGACACACGAATCGAAAATCACACCCAAAACGTTAGACTTTTCCTTAGAGGGCACTAAATAACCGAAACCGGCGTCTTTGGCCATCACTTGTCCTTTGAATTCCAAGTTGACAACAGCCATGTGCACAGTCTCTATCTGTTTCAGTACTTCACTCAGATCTCGATATTCAGACAAAACTTGAGCCAAATTACGAGCCGGTATTGTCGAAAAGATATGATCGGCCTCGACCTCAATGGTGTCGTCCGCCGTCGTGACAATGATCTTCGCTTTTTGTGTACTTTGGTCGAAATCAATTTTACGGACAGTCGATTCGTTATATATTTCAATCGGATTTGTCTTTAAATTGAGCATAAAATTGCATAATTGGTCGGGCAGTGTCTGAATGCCATCTCTGAATGTGATAGTAGTCCAGGCTTTCTGCTTGGCGGCACTGATCAGCGGCGAATTCAACGCGGCCATTTTGTCTCTTTGTGCATTGGCCAGAGCACCGGCGGCGATGGAACCGGACTCTTGTTCACCTCTCACCATCTGAGGAAACATCGATATCGCCGACAACTTTTTGGCGTCTCCTGCAGTGATACCGCGACACAGAGGGTCAATAAAATAATCGGCCACATCTGACCCGAGTCGTCGGCTGATGAAGTCATATACACTGATATCACCAAATGTGGTCAAATCTAGTTTCGGAGTTCTTAGATCTTTGAGCGCATAGGATAACAGACTTTTGGGCAATGGTTTGCGTTTGAAAAAGACATCTTTGATTTTACTTGGCAATTCAACCAATTCACCCTGGTAAAGGATCAGTCTCTTCCTGGATGCTATAGATTTAGCAGGATTTCCGATTATCTCATCAGCTAAACCAATATCTTCAGCCTAAGAACAAAACTTTTGATTAGAACTTTCAATCAATTAGATTCAGTTGATTACAAGAGCCAACGCGTTGTATCCAGGATTAGTGGGCACCCGAATAGTTCTCGGCCCGAACTCGTGTTTGACACCGTCCTCGAAGGTGTGTGTCTTCAGCCAACCGCCTAAATGGGAACTGCTCTCCAAAACAATTATCTTTTTGATTGCACCCAAATGCGAGCAAAACTTGTTGAGGTAGTACGCGGTGGACAAACCGGTGATACCGCCGCCCAACACGACCAGAGTCTTGGCGGACATCTGACAGCACTATCACCTATTCTTCCAGATGTCTGCAGACAAGTGTTTGGCCAAACATATGATGAAACGAGAGTCCGGTCGGCCGTCAGAGCCATCTCTCGGTCTTTGGCTTTGACAGCAAATTGCAATTCATTGTCAATAGTATTGAACACACATTCAGAGCACTGTTGACAACAATTGTTTGCCTGAAGTCTTATCTCGAGATCAGTTCACCGGACAAGACATGGAAGAACTCGGAATTGTCTTGGAATGCAAGGTATGTGTGAACCGCGTCGGTCGCTGTCACCGCTCACCTGATCTCTTCTTCCGAAGGACGACACGTTCACCGACAGCAAACAAATGGCCACATCTTCGACGCCGACCCATGAAAATGAAGACTTGGATGACCTGTACGTCAAGTTTAAGAAACTTCAGCGACAACTCGAGTTCCTCGAAGTACAAGAAGAATATATCAAAGACGAGCAGAAGAACTTGAAGAAGGAGTATCTTCACGCTCAAGAAGAGGTGAAACGCATCCAATCGGTGCCACTGGTCATCGGCCAGTTCTTGGAGGCGGTCGACGCCAATACAGGAATCGTCGGATCGACCACTGGTTCTAATTATTACGTTAGAATTTTGAGTACAATCGATAGGGAACTCCTAAAGCCTTCCTCATCGGTGGCACTTCACAAACACAGCAATGCATTGGTCGATGTGTTGCCGCCCGAAGCCGACAGCAGTATAGCAATGCTGAGACCCGACGAGAAACCCGATGTGACCTACGCTGACATTGGAGGTCTCGATATCCAAAAGCAAGAGATCAGAGAAGCGGTGGAACTGCCGTTAACTCACTTCGAGCTCTACAAACAGATCGGAATAGACCCGCCGCGCGGTGTCCTCATGTATGGCCCGCCCGGTTGTGGTAAGACAATGTTGGCCAAAGCGGTGGCCCATCACACGACCGCTTCCTTCATTCGAGTGGTCGGCTCTGAGTTCGTCCAGAAGTACTTAGGAGAAGGGCCTCGAATGGTGAGAGACGTGTTCAGACTGGCGCGCGAGAACTCGCCGGCCATTATCTTCATCGACGAGATCGACGCCATCGCCACCAAACGATTTGACGCACAGACCGGTGCCGACAGAGAAGTTCAACGAATTCTGTTAGAACTCCTCAATCAAATGGATGGCTTCGATCAGACGACTAACGTGAAGGTTGTTATGGCCACCAACAGAGCCGACACATTAGACCCGGCTCTGCTCAGACCGGGCCGTCTCGACCGCAAAATAGAGTTCCCTTTGCCGGACAGACGCCAGAAACGGCTGATCTTCTCGACGATCACCACCAGAATGAATCTGAGCGATGAGGTCGATCTCGAGGACTACGTGGCCAGACCTGACCACATATCGGGCGCCGACATCAACGCTATCGTTCAGGAGGCGGGTATGCATGCGGTCAGAGAGAACCGGTATGTCGTTCTACCGAAGGATTTCGAGAAGGGCTACAAAAATAACACCAAGAAAGACGAGTCCGAACACGACTTCTATAAATAAATTATTTTAAAATTGAATTAGTTTTGTCTGATATTGTGAGCGACCGATCGATACGGAAAAGTGTTTTCGTATTGATATTTATGAGAATTTAATGAAAGGTTTTTGTTTTATAATACAATAAAACATTTTTCGATTAGAGTCCGCCTTTTGTCTGACTCTGTGTTGTATTAAGACAGAGCACAACATAAGAATAATCTATTTTTAGTGATTCAGTCCAAGCGATCGATCGGAGCGACGGATCGATCGGCCGACACAAGAGTGAGACGACTGTGCGGAACAGTCAGCGGTGGAGTCGATGGAGTGCTTGTCTCGCTGGCGAAGAGATGCCGCCTAAGCTCTTGACTGCCTTCTAAGGTATGCCTCTGGCAGTTGTCGACCATTAGCCAACATTTGCGAGGATTGGATGATTAGCTGTGAGTGTTTGCGACCTTCTCTGCCTCTCTTTGGTTGCCTTCTGTTGGCTGTGCTCTGCTCTGACTCTACTCTGGCTGTGCTATGGCTCTACTCTGAGGCCTATCCATAGATATCCATAGATTCGGTGCCATTCTATGTCTCCATATTTCTAACCATTGGTTACATTGGTTTTACTGTTGTTCACAACACTTCTGCACTACTTCGCGAGCTATCGCTGGACTGGTAGGCGTGGGTGTGATTGCGACCACTTTTAGCGGCCATTTTCGGTCAGTTCTCGCCATACGATTGCCGTCTTAGCGACCAATTGATCGCCAAAATGACGATAATTTTGTCAATCAATACATTTGTCATCGCATTGGTTGCACTCGTCTTTCATTCGTCCGCTTCTGTCGACGCTTACGTTGAGGTCAGACCTGTTCTCTTGTAATCACTACTAACCACTGATATGTCACCAATCGGTTCCATAAACTTCTTAACCCAATTATCTGTTAAGTCGTCCAAACGATTGAGACGAGAGTCACGAGTCTTGTCTGACATTTGTTTTGTTTTTGTTAATGTCCGACCAAAACAGTTATTAAAATCCGATTTGTTTTTGTTGATAAGGTTTTGAAATTGAAAAACTTGTCATTTGATAAGAGGTCTTATCTGAAGAGTCAAAGGTTTAATTGGTGGCAACGGATTCGACGACCAATTGATGTCTGTTTAGGCAATATATAAAACCGTTATCTCATATCTCAATAGCCGTTCCGTTGAATCAAACTAATTGACGTCCAGATGAGTGCCACTTCTGGACAGTTGGTTTGGACACCGACTTCCGGAACCAATCAGCGGCCGTAGATATAGATACCAATTGGTTGTCGATCTGTCTGAAGCGGCAACTTGTAAGACAATAATGTGCTAAATGACAATTTACATAAAATCGATTGTAATTGTCGAGTCAATATCGATTGTATCATGCTAGTTCTTGCTAGTTGTGCCACTTTGTCAGATGAGCTCCTGTTGGCAGCGCTTTTGTGAACTCGATTTCCATTTACGGCAAAAGACATTTCGCACAGAAGTTTGCGACAGAAAAAGAGGTCTTTATTTCACTCCACTTGAAAGTGTTGGCCATTTTTAGCTCGTTTTATAGCTTAAAATATATTCTCACTTCTGGTTAACTCATACTTAGAGGAGAAGACGGCTGAAGACATAAATCGATTGACTCTTTTCTCGCAGACATCAAGAAATCAAACCTCTATTTCAAATACAATTTATTCAATTTTTTTGGTATTTTTCGGTTACCTTTTCTGGTTTTGAAGATCTATCAAAACTGTCATTCGGTATATCATTTGAGAGACGAAAAAAAAATATTTTTCATCAAAACTGAATATTTTTTGAGAGGAATTGATTCCGATTTTGCAAATTTATTTGCCCAACGATTTGACAAACATTTGACACAAGCATTGAATTGCATTTGCATTGGCTTTGACTTATTTGCCGAATAATTAATGTTCGGCTCGTTTTGCGGTCGCATTCGGCCATCAATTAGCGAGTAATAAGAGACCAGCAAATAGTGATTCGGCCGCCGATACTAATGGCAGTCGATTGTCATGCAACGCGACCACTACTTGCCATGCTCATCTTGGTTTGTTTGCATAGTCGTCCTACGGTCAAAGCCAATTGAAATATCAATGAAGCAAGTTAATTGAGCACTTTACGTGCAAATTGTATTGTAATTGTATCTAGTTGCATAATGATTAGCGCTCGAATTAAAACCAGAATTGTATGAAAAGAGCTCTCATTTCCTTGATATCT
>JAUJYQ010000038.1:0-13996 GCA_033995645.1 Hemileius initialis | reverse complement strand
TTCCAGACATTAGATAAGAGATTATTCTTCGTCTTAAGACATAAGAGGTATTTGGTTTGCGGAGACAATCATTCAAAAAGTGTCTCAAAGCCCGGGCTAACCGATGACATAGTCTTTGTGTGACAATTGAATTTCGGAGCGTATTATTGATTATATGAGGAAAAAAATGTCAAATAGCAAAAGCATCAAAATTTTTATCTAGGCAAACAATCTCGGTGAGAGACAGCTTTGCGAATGAGTACAAAACGACTTGCCTTGATATATGCAACAAAAACTATTATTCTTATATTATTAATTATTATTATATTTTCCTTTATTTAATTGAATTAAAATTTTTATTATTCTCTTCGTTTGAATGTATAATAAATTTTTGCGGCCAATCGATAGTTAGAGACCGAAAGACCGAACAATAAAAAGAAATTTATTGAAAAATATTTAAATCTAATAAGTAATAAAAGACCTGGCGATTAGTTGGCCGCCAGTGATTGGTTGTCCGCATTCACATAATTTGCCATTATACCATGATCACAATCAGCGAGCAATTCGCTTTTAATAATTGAATAACATGAGTTGGGACAAAAATAATATTTTCCCTGGTCTTCGAGTGGAGAGCTCTCAAGTGAAGTGAAGATAAAAAGCAAATAGAATTGAATGAATTGGAGGCAAAAATCTCGATCCCATTATGAGAAAGACAACAGACTATTGACTATCGAGAGTCTCATCGATTGTAATTAAGGCCTAATGTGAAGCTCACGAACTACTTGTGAGGCACAGACCGGCGCTCCAGAAGGAGATCAGTGGCGGAGATAATGGCCCTCAAAGTCGAACAATGAGAGCCATTCGTTGTTTTGCTCGCCTTTTATTGTCTTAATGTTTATTATTAGTTTGGATGACCAGAGCTCTGAACGCAGACACAAATCAAACTTTTTATTGATAAATGAAGTGGTCTTTGGCTTCCCTGTCCTGCGGGTCGCAACTCAGCCCTCAATTTAGATAATATTTGGCTGTCCTTTAGCACAGTGTCTCTCAGCTATCGTCAGCTCTCGACACACAAAATGCCAATTTATGGCCAAAATTATAGTTTTATATACACTTTTGCGGTAATCTCTCTATTGGTTCGAAATATATATATGTATTCATTCCACAGGAGAAGCAATTTGTAGACTCAGAGAAGTCACAAAATTATTATTATTTGCGACTAATTATTTGTTTTGTTCCCTAAATTCGTTTAATTTTATTACTATTTTACGGAACACTGGCTCTGAGAGAGACTGTGAGGCCCTTCCAAAGAGAGAGATGGGGACCAGAATTAAGTTCTTTCTTACGCACAAAAGTCAAGCAAAAATTGAGGACAAGTGATGACATTATTGCCGTATTTTTGTCGCTCAGTATTCGCTCATAATTCGCAAAATATCAAAAAATGTCTTTCAGAGACAAATCTCACTGTTTTTTGTCGTTCTTATGGAAAGTGTATTAAAACATATTCAAAAATACTCTGAGCTCTGTCTCCAACTTTTTGTATTGTATATATTAATTGGTGGACAAATGTAGCAAGGAACAAAAAGCCCGGATTCCCCTCTAATAATGTATTCCTATATTTTCACTCTTTTATTCTGGTCGGCAATAAATCGTTGGAAAGTCTTTAAATTAAAGTTAATTTATTGAAAAGTCTTTTTCATTTTGAGAGTCTCTCTCTCTTTTAAAATAAAAATCTCTTTTTTTGTGGCGCAAAACAAAAATAAAACATTTTTTATATACATTTTCAAATTTATATATAAAAGCGAGAGAAAAGACTTCATTCGGATTTATAGCCAAATTATTCAGATTCTGATGAATCAAATTTAACGCCGAATCAAATCCATTGGAAATACTAAGATTTATCGTTATTGTCTTGATTTATGGCCTGGGACAATTGAGTGGAGAACAATCTGATTGGCCACTCGGCATCACACTGATGGCCAAGAAGCAATCTTCCAATTGAGAGATCTCCACACTCTTACCGGAGAGGACCAGAGCTTAATTAGGAAGAGAGGCCGCAATTTACTAATTTATAAGAAGAAAAATTGGATTCAATTTTTCTCGAGTCTACTGTTCTGTTTGGGAGCGAACACTCCTCTTGAATGACGACTAACCACTAATTGCTTTAATGAGAATATCAATCCTCAACTCTTGTATTGGTGTTTCTTATGCAAGAGTCTATGCAGTGATAGAGAGTTGGATTGGGGACAACAATCTGAGACAATCTGCCTGAGAGTGTCTGAATGGAGGGCGTGTCGATGGCCATAATGGCACGACACCAAACACATAACTGAGCACAAGAATGACTTCTCTGCGACCATATGTGGGAGGCTTTGTCGCGCTGAGACAATTAATGGCGTTATTTGAGTCCGTGAGAAGCAGTGGGCGACTGGAGAGGAGTCGGTGTGGGCATCGCTCCAACACTGCACTAGAATGGGCCCTAAAAGGCCTGTTTTGTCTTCCAGAGCGAGACAAAAGCGATCGGATCTGAGATCAGTGCTCGCGATAGTGATGGCACTCATTAGCCATTGATCGCCTAAGACTGCCATTATTGGCTCACGAGATGGATGAGCCGGAGCAGCGATTGTCTCTCTGATTCAATTATTAATAGACAAGGCTTATCAATTGCATCTATCAATCATCTGAGCATTAAATACGCGAATCACGCGATCCAAAGCCAACTAAGCCTTCAGTGCTATACTAAAGGCAGAGGAATGCCGACAATGGTGTGGACGGCCGGTGTTGACGAGCCAACAGATGCGATGCTCGAGTGCAACACAAGACTGGCTTTGTTTGCGAATTAGTCATTGGTGGAAATTAATTTGCGTTTTTAGCTGTTTTGATGATATTGTGATCTAATGATTGCACAACTCTCGAGACATTTGTGCTTCGTATCAGTCGAGGAGTGTTCTGTTGTTATCAGCGCTGAGAACAGAACAGCACTACTATGACTGTCTCTCTGTGTCTTCGACTATGACAGTCACCACATTATCACACAGTTTTATGAAACAAATATTGAGATAGTGTTCCAGAAACAGACAAATAAGAAGAAAGACTCAGATTAGTCCGAATGGCTGACAATGGCTCTCATTGTCCAACGCATTCAGACAGTCAGTGTCCAAATCACGCGGAAGTCTTCGTTGCGGAAGAGCCGCACCATATCCGCAGTGGCGAGGAATGCCAGACCAGACCAGACTCTGCTCTGCGACTGTCGATTGCATAACTCTGGCCACACATTGTCCCTCACCAGCAATGTGTGTCTGTTCTGATCTGATATTGAATTTCATTTTCTCACCAAAATTCATAGATTAAGCCAACGATTCATTCGTCTGATGAATAGAGCGTTTTGTGAACTCGAGTTTTGTTTTCTTTAAAATGCAATTCACTCTTAGCTCTGATCTCGCGTTTTGTTTGTCTTAGGGTCTCATCTTTTCGCGACTCAGTCTTCGAGTCCTCAGAACTGAGATTTGTTCAGATCTGAGATCGTTTTTTTCTCCAACGACACGATAAGATTAATTAAATATTCTCCGAGTATTACATCTCATCGACTGTTTTTCAATACGTGTTTGTGTTCTTTTCGGTTAGAAGTTTCTTCATTTAGAGCTAATCAATCATTAAATTTAATTAAATTAGGTCTTAACTCGTGGATCGACATCAAAGTCAGATCGCGAGCAGAGCCACAAACAGAGCCAAACGTCTGTTCCCGAGTCTCCTCTTCAAGACTCAGTGCGAGCGCGCATTTAATTATTTCCGCTCAATATTCAGAGTGAATAGACTAAAGACTAAAGAATCGCTAATTTCGTGACATTTGTTTAGAGACTTTTTATTATGAGCTCTCCTATTATACTCGGATCCAAATTGAATTCTCAAATCCTTTTGAATAATTGATGCCAACATTCTGTATGACATCAGAAGCCGTATGACAAAAGACCAGAACACACACTGAGAGCGCCGACAATCAGAACCGCGCGTACAATAAGTTTGCGATCAGTCGCTGCTCTCGTCTCGAGTCAGTCAGTGCTCCACTCATTGCGCGTGCATTTGATTGACACCAGAGTAATGAAAAACGTTTTGCTCACCACTTGAGTCGACGATTCAAATCGTTTGGTTAATTGAAAACAATTGTCGAAATACAAACAATCAGTTCACTTGCTTATTGTCTCTTCTTCACCTTCTTATTGTCTCTCAAACCGCGAATCGCATTGTCTTCGCAGATAAACACAATATTCGCACAATTTTTAACTCAAAAACTTATTCTCGGTTTAAAGGACTGACAGCACTACACAACACAACAGTCTCTCAATCGCAGCGCACGCGACGCCCTAATCCAGCCCTCCGTTCATAGGCCGGCCACCACTCGAGCGCACTCTCGGCTGTATTGTCTTCCCCGCCGACAGTCAGACCTCGTTATCTAGTTCTCGTTCCGAGGCCTGGCCAGAGGGCGGACCGTCAATGAGACTCAAGGCAAAGTACGGACAATTCTAATGTAGCTAGAACATTTCCAGGGTGTTTCAGCAGTGCATGTATCATGCTACTTTACTACTCAACTAGCTCAATCACATTCCGAGCCGAGACCGTACACCAAAGTCTTAGTAAACACTCCTCGCAAGCGTTTTGTCACAGTTTCGGCGGCCAATCAGACGCGAGGCCATCAGATGTCACCCGAGAATCGACGGATTCTTCGCATTGTTTCGCTCGACAATAGACTGGAATGCGAGCCAACCTCTAACCAGATCTATACTACACACCGGAGCACAGAATTGTCGCACTGTTGCACGTGCTGTGGCCACAGGGCTCGTGCGGTGCCGACCATATTAGCTAGGTCATCTAATTTGAATCTCGCGCCAACTTTTCTCGAGGAGTGTCCTCCAGAAGTGGATACAGAGAATCGATTGCAATCGCAAAGAGTTTAGCGAAGAAATCAAAGTGAAAAACAATCTGTTGTTCACGTGTGCGCTATGACAAGACAGGGGACAGCAAACAGAGGGGTCGCACAACAAGAGAAATGTTACTGATCTCGGTCATCTATTACCTTCTTGGTTAAGCAAGAAGGAGCTCCTTGTCATTTAAGTTATCTCGATGGCATTGAATTGAAAATTTCGCTGCAATTTAAAAGAATTCTTAATATTTCTTTATTTTAGCGTAAAAATTGATTTTT
The DNA here is from genome assembly GCA_033995645.1 of Hemileius initialis. Classification (NCBI taxonomy): domain Eukaryota; kingdom Metazoa; phylum Arthropoda; class Arachnida; order Sarcoptiformes; family Hemileiidae; genus Hemileius; species Hemileius initialis. The sequence continues at coordinate 8,820 of JAUJYQ010000038.1, read as the reverse complement.
TCATTCAATTTGCGTTTCAAACGAATAAAAAGCAATTTATTATTTGTCGAGAGAAAAGAGAAGAGAGAAAAAAAGAAGAACTTTTGCACTGACTTTGATTTGCACTTTTGTTGGAGAAATGTAATTATTTTTTCAGTCGTCTGCATAAAGAAACTGATTTTTTTGTCCATAAATTGAAACGAGAAAAATCAGATTCAGAATAATCGAAGAGTTTTTTTTGTTGCCAATGAATGCATAAGTGTTTTGGTTCCAGAAATAAAGTGATGTTCTTTGAGTCACAAATATTCGAATAAGATCTCTATATCGAGTTTGACATTATCGACGACATTTCATAAAATTTTAATTTCAAATGCATTGATCGAAAGGCAATAATTTTCATCTAAAATAATCGACGAAATGATTGGCAATCAATTAAAATAACAAAATATTGCAATCAATTAACGCATGAAATCGGGGACAAGGCTTGAGTCGAGAGTGTGGAGAGATATCCGCTATCATAGTATCGAAACGCGCAGAAAGTTGTCTGTAATTAATGAATGTCTTCAGTCATCCAGAAATCTGTTGACTAATAAATTAATTTTTCAACTAAGATATCAAATGTTCTTTTTTTTCTGATGAAACTGTTTAGTTAACGGATGGATAGGTGAGTGAGTGAGTGCACGAGTGTTGTGTACACTACAGACACACACACGAGATGTGTGTTAACATCACTGATGCGATAATGTATTGCAAAAGAGTTTCTCTCAATCAGACACAAGCGTACGACTCGTGTCACGTGTGTCGGCCGTAGTCGTGATCTTCGGCAACACTGCTTGAGATACACTGCTCGCCAAAACAAATTGATCTGATCGGTGATCGGACTGATCGGGATAGGAGAGAGAGAGAGAGGGAGAGCCAGACATCTATTCCTCTCTATAATTATTGTATTGGATCTGATCTAAAGGCGATTCGTCGCAGCGAAAGGTCGGTCGTCTTCGCGAGTAGTTTAACATTAAACGCGATTATAATTAGTTTTAAAAAATATAAATAATAACAGCATTTTTTTTGTGCTGTGCTTTTGCTCTGGCATTTTATGAGACACACGAAGTTCATAAAAATGTCTGAATTTATGAAATTATAAACTTTTGAATTTTTATTTGCGCCAATAAAGTGCTATTTTGTCCGAAAAATTCCCAAATTTTCTTTGCTCTGCTCTTTCTCTTCATTATCTCTGAGCAGCAGAATCAAGAAAAATGACTTTTTTGGCTGTGAAATAAAATAAATTTTACAAAATGGGTATAAAATTAGTGGCGAATTCGCCAAAAGCGACTGAACACCAGTCGATTGTCTCATCGACTGGTCTTCCCTTCACTTGGAGAGAGAGACCACTCGAAGAACTTTTTTCAATGTTTCAATGCCAGACCGAACAACAGACAGGTATAGCAATAAAAGGGTAATTTTCGATCTGCTCTACTGTTGTGTTGAAACAATTTAGTGTCTTTGGCGATGAAATATATGTGCGAATGAGCCAAATCATAATTCGGGGCCCGGAGAAGACCCCCTCCAGACTCGTGAGGGCTCTCCACCGCCGGCATCACTGGCTTAGAGTCATTTCACAGTAAAATATGAGACAAATATAATGCATAATATAATATCTCTGTTTCTATTCTATGAGCCAAAACAATCAGCGCCGGAGAGAACACTATGTTATGTAAGCCATTGAGCGCGAGCTCGCCATCCAATCCATTACTAGTCGACTCATCTCTTTTATGGCCCAATAATAATAACAATAATGCGGTTATCATTGGGTCTGATCGACGGCTGTTTTATTGTCGTCTACACAAGAGATTCTAAACAAACACAACGGGTAATAGTGCTGGTAATTAAGGGCTCGAATTGATTAGAGACGATAAAATACATTTTTACCACTAAAAAGCAATATATTATTAATGCTCGACCAGAATGAAAAAGAGATTCTTTTTAGATAAAAATTTATGTGAGAAGAAACTAAACACTCCTAAATAGTTTTTGATTTGTAAGTGGAGAGAGAAGAGAGAGGAAAAAAGTAAGATTGGTAAAATTGTTTTCTTCTTAATGTTCATATTTAAAATGATACAAATTTGACTAAAGAATGAGCTATTTATAAGCAATCGGTTCGCTAATCATAAGCTAATGAATAGATAAATAAAAGACAAATAGGATATACGAAATACGTATTCTAATAAATTGCAACTAATTTTAGTCTTGTTCGTTTCTCTTCTCCTGTCCTGTCCTGTCCTCTCTCATCCGAGCAAAATTCATATTCTCTCTCCAGCAATGTCTCTAATTATAAAAATAAACAGCAATTTGTTCGCATTTTTTGTCTCCACAAGACGTTTCTGGAGACAAAAATAGAGATAACAAGCGATAAAGAGATGCATAAAATTTGATTAAACATAAAGAAAACATTTTATCTGATATTTTGTCTCTCTTTTGGTTATCTAGTCTATGATATGTGTAATTGTGATGCTCGAGCACAGTGTGCACACACTCGCCAACGATACGCAAATGATTTGCAGCGCGTGATGTTATGCCATCCCAGACGACAACATCTCTGCTCATCGCCGGTCCCTCAGCCACAGAGCCATTCTTCCCGTCTATTTATACACTTTAGAAGAACATTCAATGCATTCATATTTTTTATATAATATATTTCTGCCAGACTTGCACTCTATTAGCAAAAGCAATACTACTCTCCTTCTCCTCATTGCAAGAGCAATGTTATAAATGCTTGTCTCAGTATTTATATGTAAATCAGAATCTCTTTTATGTTCTCTCTCTTTGATGAGTTTGATGTGCACAACACAAACAGTTTATTATCTCTTCTATTATAGTCTCTTATATTGTGTGGCATCGCATAAAACGCCAATATTTTAGAGATCCAGTGCTCGTCAACGGCCACAGCCATCGCACGGCCTATTCATTAGGCCTTTCAGTCAATTATTAATTGTCTGAACATATCATTGACATAACGGATGTTAACAACAAAAATTCATACGAATACGACTTTCATAAATAAAAAGCTCTTCTCTTATGAGTGGAGAGAGAAGAGGGAGAGAAACAGCAGAACAGCAGAGAAGAGAAGAGAGAAAAAAAAATCTAATCTCGAGTCGGACTGTCATTGCATTACATAATTCTCTTCTTCTCTCAGTTCGTGAGCACTAATCTCCTGAGCTCTGAGCACAAACTTATTACGAGTCACTGAAAATAATCCAATTTTTCTCCACTTTTTGCTCTTTGCAAACGAATAAAGCGATAGATTTCTTAAGAAAAACCATTTGAAAGTCAAGCGAAGCGCACATTAAACTCGAAGAAACATTTGAAACAATAAATCGCAATCTTATCGTCAAAATGGAGACAAAAAGCACTTTAAGTGAAAAAAAAGTTGTTTTATTTCTGTCTCTATTCAAAGGAAAACTATTTTCTCTCTCCTGAAGAAAAATCCTAATAAAGTGTCGTTTTTTCGGTTTAGTTCTGAATAATAATATAATTATCTATAATAAGATATTTCACATCTTCTCGGGTCAGATCTCGACGTGTCGTCTCTCCTTTGGGTCGCACTTTCAGAAGACAACTGAAACTCATTATCTCGTTGTGACCATTATCTGCCTCAACAAGAATTATCTAATACTTAAGAAGAAGAAGAAGAGGCGGACAAAAGAATCGGTGGTTTTGTGTCTCAAACAAATGCAATTCCATTACTATAGTCAATGCAATTGATCTCTAAGAACAAGATTTATTGTGATATCTGCGCCACAATGTGAAGCACACCATAACTAAACAACTTTAAAAGTATTAAAAAATCTCTGAGAGAAAGAAATATGGTTTGGCTTTTGGTGCAGTCGTGGGTTCTCTTCCTTTCTCTCCTCTCATAAATATTTTTCCACAAATTGAACCTTTTTATTGACTTCTTTTGGCTTTTGTTGCGATTGTTCAACAATAATAACTTGTTCTCGAAAATTGGCCAATAATTCACTTTTCGAATAAAATTTCAAAATTGAATTTCAACTCAACTGAGAGTCCAATTCATTTACACAAAAGGCAGACTTCATTACAATTTAAAGACAATTGTTTTTCTTGTTTTTTTTAACGAAACGACAAAACGGACGAAACGTTTCATCAATATTTCATTAATTGGTTTTAAACTTTTAGATTAAGGATTCAGTTTTGCCACTGGAAATCAACGATTAACCGAAAACAGGCGCTCTCTTCCCCCTAATTGCTAGCATTTAAGTGATTTTCGACGTCTCATCTCAAGGCTATATACAAAATAAAAAAAAACTTATGCAATGATTGCTTAAGAAATTCCAATATTTAAGAAACAAATACTCTTCGAGTGAATCACTGTTTGTCACTATAATTGTTTGACAATTAATTTGTTTCACATGTTTTGCATAATAATCACTAATAATGACTAATATTATCGATATCTATGAATAAAATACAAATTAGTGGCCAAAAAAGGTGACCAGAAATAGGGTTTTAATGTGTATTATAGGTCAGAGAAAAGACATTCTCAATAGAAGTGTCTCTTCTATTGACAGCGCGAGAGAAACACATAATTATTCTCCACTGCAAAGAGAAAGAAGAATAAAATGAGAAAAATATTTCTGCGATAATGAAAAGGAGTTTTTCGAAACCACTTTTAAGAATAAATTAATCAAACCATTAGTCGTCTGAAACTATTAAAAGGTTAATAAAACTAATATATTGTGAACTGAGAGCTCAGAGTTTGAGTCGAAATGCTTTTTGTTGGGAAAATGGTTTCACAAATTTACTGATTCCGAGCATGAATTCTGTCCAAGAGATGAAAATAAATCATTTCTGAGCTTTTTTTGTGAGCGAATAGGAGAGAGACAGAGAGCGAGAGTGAATCCGAACCAAAGCAAAACATAAAAGAAATGTATTTTTTTGATATTAAATATATTTTAGAATTGAATGCGTTTTGCGGACGAGAAATAAGTTTTATTTGAGTCCCGAAAAATTCCATTCTCTCACTGAACGCGATTCTTATTATTCACTCGGCATGAGGTCAACCACCAAAGCACAGGTGAGTTTGCCTGCGCTTATCGACACCAGTCATTCACTTTTGCAATGGAATGGTCGCACAAACTGTTCTCCACTTTGGGCTAACATTTAATTAGACAGCAGATTGTCTTTGCAATTAGACTCTAGTGTCTTGCGACTGGTGACCAAGATAGTGTGCTCACGTGACACAGTTGGCTAATATCGGCACCAATTGTGTGCCGCACCCAAACCTCAGGCCATTAATCGATGAGAGAATAATCGGGTCTCAGTTGGAAGGGGACGGACAGAGAGGGGCCGACAGTGAGAGCCCAGCGAATTGAACCAAACATTTTTCACTCGGCATTACATACAATAGGGGTTTCAGTTCCAGTTCTCTCTCATCCCTGTCCTGTCGTGTCCTCACTGTTGAACCAAAAAATGTTGTTTTTCTCCTCAAACTTTTGAACAAAACGTTTGAACTTTTTGTTCTCTTCACTCAATAATTGTTGTTTTCTTTTGAGCTAATTATCAATTCAGATGTTTGTATAATAGCGCGTGACTTCTTCGCCAGGACTGCCCCGAAGAACAAATCAGTCAAAACCGGTGATGACGAAGAAGTTCTTCAAATATATAATAATATATTTGCCAGTTTAACAGTCAAATGTATTTTCGGAGACGAAACGAATTCGATTCCAATTTTCATGAATAACTAATTTAATGAATAACTGATTAATTATTCCCACTTTTGGCCAATTTTTCAAATGCTAATTCGAATCAGGCATCGACAATGACTTTGATTACAGGTATGGATAAATAAGTAGGGCTAAAATTTTTTTAAACGAGAGCTGGTCTTCAATTTATATCCTTTTTTTCAAACATATAAACCTTAAATAAGTTTTAATCCAGTTTAATCTCTAGTTAAACGTCTGTAAACACCTCGATCTAAATGAATGACACGTTTTGTTTAGAAACCCCTCTCTATTCGCGACGCCTATCGTTATATATCACTCTCTGGAAAACAAGAGATCAAATCGTTTCTCGCCTTTCAAACTAAATTAAACTGAATCTAGCAAAGTTTGTTATAGTTAGTAGTTTGGCAAATGGTCGAGATAAATTCAGTTAAAATTAAGGATAAAAAGCGTCAAAAAATCAAATGAAATGTTTTGCCAAATTGTTTATCTATAGATCGACGATAACTTTTGATGGATTGCATCCAAAAATAGCATAAATTTTTCAATTTTATACAATTTCTACGAACGAAACAATTGTTTGAAACTATAATTTGAGATTAGAATTTAGAATTTTAATTAAACGTTACATTTTCTGTAGTCAAAAGAATTGGGGTTTCGTCTGCTGTTTGTTGACTCACAAAACTCTAAACATTAAGTTTTATTTATTTTCCGCATCTCTGGAATAATTGCATTAAAAGTCAAGTCTTTCTTAGAAAAGAAACTGATTTTAAAGTTAATAAAATTTTAGAAGAAAAAAAACCAAAAGAGAAGTATTTAAAAGAAAACTATTTAGGAGTCGAAAAATCGCTTTTAATTGTCAAATGAAAATTACGCTTTAAATCAGTTTTAAGGTGAAAAACAACAAAATCGAGACTCAAAATAAAAGTTACGATAAAAAACTAATTTCTCTGAGAGAATGAGTGGAACTTTTGGACCACAATTTTTTACGATAGAACTTCGAAATCTGATTATAGTTTTGATATTTTACTTTAATTATATTTTAGAGTCCAAACCATTCGCGAGTCTGAGAGTTGATAACCAGTAACTTACCTGAGAGGCAGTCCTAACGACACAATCAGCACATCTTAAAGGAGTAACATTACGGGAAAGGTTACGCAAAACTTTCTGTTCACACACACAACAAGTGAAACACTAAATAGTCAGTAAATGTTTGGCAATATTTGACAACAAAAATCTTTGTGGCATTTCGTTTAGCCTTTAATTTAATGTCAGTTTTTATAATTAAATTAAAACCACTTTTAACTGCGATTCGAATTTTTATTTTCACTCAATGAATCTATACTGAGATATCAGTAGTGATAAGCAAGTGATTATCGGTATGTTGAGTGAGCAAGGTGTTTTTTCGTTAGGCGCGATCGATATAAATAATTAATTAGTCGCCAGTTTTTTAATGGCGTGTGTTATCCACAAAACGCCTCTTTCGTCCCCTAAAAAAATATATATTTTTCATTCATAACAGAGTTGTAAATATGATACTAATATTTCTTATTAGATGTGAATAAAAGTAATTAATTAGTATTCAAATTCAGCAAATAAGTGGTCAATTCGTTCGCTAATCTGATGTTTTTATGTAATTCTTATCTCATATTAAGGACTATTATTAGGGCCCGCAATGTCTGTCTAATTAATTCCAATAAAGAAAAATAATATCGAAAACTAAAACATTATATTTTGTTTGCTAATAATTGGAAAATTAGCTTCTCTTACAAATAGTGGGCTAATTGTTCTTCAGCTACCAAACTATTCCAAACTCTCCACTTAATAGCCATTGTTTAACACAAATATTTTCGGTTTTCCAATAAAAGACAATAAATTAGTATCGAATCAGAAATTTATTGTTATTATGTCTGACGAAGAACTGGTTTTCCGTCCGATACAGAGGTCTGAAGAGCTCTAATCAAATACTTGATTATTAATATCTGATATCAGCGCTACTTTAGGTTCGGGAATAAAATTATATATCGTTATTATCTATGAAACCATCGATTTTTTAAAAATTATTCGGTAAAAGAAAAAAGAAGACAAAATATCGGCGAAAAAAAGCTATTTTTGAACAGAAGACTAGAACAGAACAGAACAGAAAAAACTGGTTTCAGTGCTTATTATTGACTAATTTCTGGCCAAAATGTTTGGTTCCATAATATTTGGTGCAAATAATAACAATACAATTATTTGCTGCTAAATAACTATCGATATAATTAAAGATCTGTTATTAATCACTGTTTTAGAGTCAATAAACAATAAATTGCATTTCAAGAGTCACTGTCGGCCACAACTCACGGGTCATGTCCTGTAGTAGTAGTGGACCCGAAAAACAAACACAAAAAAAGCGAATTGTTTTACACAATATTCTGGTCTAATCTCTAGTGTTTAGACAATGAGAACACGCTTTTCGCGATCGATGCGTTTGGCCTGAGGTCTAAATTATGCCGATTTGAGCCCAATTTTCGACTGACAAACGAAACAAATAGGTGACAAACAAATAAATGGCTCTTTTGAACGAACGAACGAAATACGAGAGAAATTATGATTTTGCTTGCTAATTTCGTAGACGTTTAAGCGATTTATTCGAGGCATTTGATGTGCGATAAAACACGTCTTCGTTTTTTTTGGCGAAAACAGTTCAGATATTTGGCTCTGAAATTGTGTCTGAAGTCGAAAATCGAAAATTTTATTTGTTTTGTGCGGAAAAATATAGTTTTCTCGCAAAATAATTTAATGCATTGGACATAAATTTTGTGCAAAACAATTATAATTTAAAGACACGTTAATTGCTGGATGACAATCGAGACGTATTGACAACGTAATCATCATTTATCAACCAGGTGTAATTGGCAAATTAAAATGAAAAAACGGAGTAATTTGTTATTTTGCTGCACTCTGAAATTAGCATGTTACAAATTTTTTTTAAAGGAAAGTAGCAATTTGAAATTTGCAATTGAAATGCAAATCTCAATCAATTGGTTTGCATTCAAAATTAAGTCAATTTTTTAAATGTGTGAATCGCTTCGGATTAATCAACAATAACCTAATTCTATGATTA
>JAUJYQ010000037.1:0-14046 GCA_033995645.1 Hemileius initialis | reverse complement strand
GTTATCCCAAAAGATGATCGACAAGAGATCTGCGGGAAATCCATTGATTAGAAGTATGGTGAGGGCCAATCTGCCACCCGAAAAGGTGATCGATGTGTGCGAAATGTTTCAGTCGAATGGCACCAATGAGTCGGCCATCAAAATGGCCACTGAAATAGCTTTGGCCTACTCTGACATCGATGTCTGTCGCGCTTACCTCAAGAGATTCTCGGCCGACAATCCACTAAAAACCCATTATTTCTATCCACTTATCGTCAAATGCAAAGACGAAAATCAAATAATTGATGTCCTCAGTAGAGACATGACTCCATTCACTTCTGCCTCATTTTCAGAACTTGCAGAACTATTTTCCGATTACATTTGGCCTAAAAATATTTTGGATGTCCACTTGTTTATTGAGAAATGCAAACAAATAGGTTTCTCTGTAACGATTACTTATCACGCTTTGTTGCGGCATTATATCGGTAACAACCTCTTCAACGAAGCCATTCAGTTACTTCGATCGCCCATCTATTCAACAGTCAATTTGATTCGAAGAGATGTAATCAACGAACTGACCGAAGCGGCCTTCAGACCTAATCCCAACGTCGAAGGCATTGTGAAAGTTCTTCAAATCATTCATTCGAAACAAAGAGTCAACACAAGACCAGAGTCGGGGCTAAGCGACACATTTGGTCAATATCTGTTATCACTAATTAGGAAGAGAATTTCGGCCAACCAATTGACACAATTCCTGGAGGCTTTTAATAAAGTATCAGGACAAGTGTCTGAAACCAGTGCGACAGCAATTCGCGATCGACTCGTCTTGAGTGAGATAAACAACAGTTTGTTGACTAAACTGACGACAAAAACTTTGGACGACACGCGAAACGCTGTCTATTATGACATGGATGACATTACGAAGCCTCGAAGAGAAATGACTCCCGAAGAACTTGAAGGCCATCTGATAGAACTTAGGTCTAAAGGCCTTAACACCAGAGGAGTTTTGCGATCTCTTCTGTTGGCATATTGTCGTCGAACACGATTCACAAATGAAAGCCAACCCAACGTTCAGGCGATTGAAGCCCGAGCCAGAGTTCAACAAATTGTCGCTGATCTCAAAGAATCGGATTTCGAGTTCTCCAATGCAATGAAAGCAATGCTAATGGACTTCTATGTCAACACCGGTGACCTCCAGTCGGCCCTCGAAATGAGAAACAGTATATCAAATGATTTTGAGATTGACTTCTATAAGATTCTCAATTTGGCGACATTTTACGTGAAAAATGGGGAAATTGAGAGAGCGATCGAATTAATCAAGAATGAAAACAAACTAAAATCTGATGCAATCGATGGCGAAGATGCAGATCAAAGCCCACAATTGAGTCGAACAAGAGATATGTCTGTCTTCCGGCTCATCAATAGTTTGGTTGAGGCCAACGCTGATATCAAACTAATCAAAGATGTGTTCGAACTTTGCATCAATTATTCATCTCTGGTGCCGACCTCATCAATGGTCGGACCTATCATTAAATGTTATTTACAAAATGAAGACTTTACCGGCGCATTGGATCAGTTCGAAGAGTTCGCTGAAAAATATCGAATCACTCCTTGGAAAAACCAATTACTAAAACACTTTTTGCAAGCTGGAGATCAAAACAATTTGCAAAGAGTTGTCGACTGTTCAAACAAATGTCACGGAGAAATGAACACGATTATCGAATTGGCAGCAGTTTGTGTCGAACTGGGCAAAGTCAAACAGGCAAAAAAGCTCTTGGACACACCCGGCCTCAGAGTCAAAGACGCGAAGATAGACTCGATTTGTGAGCATTTCATCAGAGAGAATGATATCGAAGGCTTTGAGCAATTCGTTCGCGTCTCGAAGAACTTGTTTGATGTGAATCGCGATCGAATGCTCTATAATCTGATCCGAGGATACATCAAATTGTCGACTCCTGACAAAGCACTAAACGCTTGGACTTTGATGCAAGAGGAGAACATCCAACCGAGTGACAGGACTTTGAGACTTTTGGCCGACTTCTTGCAGCAAAACAATATAAGCGTTCCGTTCGCTGTTCCTCCCGAACCGGTCATCACATCAGTCAGACCGAGTGATTCCGCCCAATCTGAACCACTCGTCAAATCAGATGATCCGCTCCACAAATTCAATGTCGCACTCAAGACATTGGACATCGATGAAGCGCTCCGAATAAAAAATTCTTATGAATCCAAAGGAAATATGCTTTTGATGTCACAGAACTGTTCGCTCATCGAAGCGCTTCTCAACGCCGACCGTATTGACGAAGCTTTCGATATCTCCAGAAGTCTTCTCTCTTCGAAACTGTTTCCTTCGCCGCGAATCATTCGTTATCTCTACACAAAGCTGTCCTCTACTGGCGATTACACTCGATTGGAAAAGTTGCGCTCACTTTTGCCCGAATTTCTCGTCCAAAATAACTCGTTTTCGAATTCACTGATGTTTGCATACATTAATAGCGGAAAGACTGAGGAGATTATCGACAAATTGCCTGAATTGAAACCCTTTCCTTTGGGAGGCTTTCTAAAAGCTCTTGAGGTCAGACCAGATCTCGAGCCACGGCTGATCGGTATGGCCAACGACTTGATCGCCGAACAGGAATATCATTTGCCACTGAATATGATTTGGATCAATATGATGGCAAACGAGCGCTTCGAAGACGCGAAAAAGATTTATGACTCGTGTCCTAAACTCAAAGACTTTCTTCTGTTCAGCTCTTTATTGGATTCGATCAGAGAAAACAAAAATGAGGTTTTGGCCAAAAAACTGATCGAAACAGTTTCCAACTCTAATCTGACCCCAAAGTCAGTCGGAGTCACCTATTCTTCACTCATCGATGTTTACATAGAGTTGGGAAAAGTCAAAGAAGCAGAAGATTTTGTGGTCAATGAAGTCGTCAATACGACAAAGACTAAAATCGATCCGAAGACCAAACTCGAGATCAAGTTAAGTGTTGACCATTTGAACCGATCGACACTCAAACGACTGGTTAATGCCATTCGAAACAAAGAACAGAGAGAACCCAAATTCTCGACCACAACACAGACGGCCAACACTTCTTCGTCTGACGAAGATTTGAGTGACAGCAGCGATGAAGAAGTGGTCAAAAATAAGTAACCGATCGGTAATTATTAATAAATGTTAGAAATTTAGTTCATATTATAATTAATCTTTGATTACATAACCACTTAATTGAGTCAATGTTTTGTCATTTATTGTATAATTTAATAAAATTTTAGTTTAAATTGTTTAACACTAATAGTGATTAACCATAAGATGTGAGTCAAGACTGGTCTGACTTGTCGTCCAACTGTTGTCGAATCAAATTCCAATACAAACCCTTATGTCTGATGAGCTGCTGATGAGTTCCCGACTCGGCTATCCTTCCGTTGGCCACAACTGCTATCACATCCGCGTTCTGTATTGTACTTAATCGGTGAGCGATCACCAGAACTGTTGAACAGATTGACTCTTAGTTCGGTTGCACAGAAGATGTTTTACTATCACTGACCGGTTCTGTTTCGCATCACCTTTTCGAGCGCCTCCTGAACCAAGGATTCGGATTCCGTGTCGAGAGCACTGGTCGCCTCATCCAAGATCAGTATCGATGGGTTCTTTATTAGCGCTCTGGCGATTGCTATTCTCTGTTTTTGACCGCCAGAGACAGTGACCCCGCGTTCGCCAACCATTGTTTGATAACTATCCGGGAATTGAGTGATAAAGTTGTGTGCGTTGGCCATTCTGGCCGCTGCTATCACTTCTTCATCACTGGCCTCTGGTTTACCGAATCTTATGTTTTCCATAATTGTTGTGCCGAAGAGAACCGGTTCCTGATTGATGAAACCCATGACCTGACCTCTGAGCCACTTCGGGTCCAGTGTTCTCAGTTCGTGGCCGTCGATAGTGATCGAACCCGAGTCTATATCGTAGAATCTCTCCAATAGAGACGCTATCGTCGACTTCCCCTCTCCTGAGAGGCCACAAATGGCGGTAACCTTTCCCGGAGTTAATCTCAAGTCGAATTCATCTAGTACTTTTTGTTGACTTCTTGTCGGATAAGAGAAGTTGACATTCTTGAATTCAATCTGACCAATCACTTTCTTCAGTTTGATTCCATTGTTGGCCACAATTGATGGCTTGATATCCATGTATTCAAAAACGCGAATACCAGCGGACACACCGCGAATATAATGACCAAACAGTAGTGACAATTGAGAAAGTGATTTTTGGATGGTCTGAGTGGCCACAAGAAATGACATCAAATTGCCGGCAGTTATCTCGTCGTTAGACAAGAGTTTTCCACCGTAGAGAAGTGTCGTCAACACAATGCAATTGAGACCTAAATTGGTGACCGCCTGAAGAACTCCGATTCCGAATCCAAGATCAACATTCAACTGTTCGGCTTTTGCAAGTTCATGGTTGTAAACACTGAAGAAGTAGAATCTGGTCAAATCACACCCAACTTCTGTCACTGTCATACCTGCTCTCACTCTCTTCCATTGCAAACGCCTTAACGGTTCTAATGTTGTTCACTGCTTCGGCGGCCACTCCCGCAGCTCTGGCCGTCTTTAAAACAATTAAAATCAATGAGTTTGTTGACAATGCAAGTGGTCATCACTTGGCCAGACCTGAGATTGAGCTTCTTTAGACATATGGCGGAGAAATGAGCCCAAGAAAGCACCGCATGTGACCATTGCTGGTATGACAGCAGTCATCCATATTGTCATCTTTGGTGATATAACGAATAGAGATATGGAACAACCGATTATCTGAATTCAAATCATCACTTAATTACATCAAATTTAGCGCAAACACAATACTTGAGTAATGCTTCGCAAGCCTTGAGAAATGCAGAGTTTGAATGAACTCTTGAATTCTTGGACATCATTGGAAAGTCTACTAATTATTTCACCAGATTTTCGAGAGTCAAAGAATGTGGTGTCGAAGTGAATGATCGAGGAAAACAATTGGCTTCTCATTCTCGATGAAGCTCTTTCTCCGACGACAGACAGCGATGAGATATATACGAAGGTGAAGATACTCTTGGGATTGAGATAATTATGAGTTACGGAATCAATCGATTGATCACTTCATTACCTGCAATACGTAAATTTGAAATACTTTAAGCGCTGGGCTTTTAATTTCATCGAAGAACTGATTGGACCAGAAATTAGAATTTTCTTCGTTAGCGAAACGCGACAATACATTCATCACTGATCCCAAAGATATTGGAATTTCAATGTTGAGAAGCGCTACGACTAATGCGCTCTGAAATGCATTCAACAAATCAATTGACAGAAAACTAAATCAATTCTTACTGAAACGGCTATTAAAAGATAAATGACATCGGGTTTCACGAAAGACCAGAGCCTTTTGAAGTCAAACCTTTCTTCTTTCAATGACTCTGTGATAGCTTTCAAGTCCTCAGTTCTCTCTTCGAGAGTGTCGGTCACCGAGTCTTCATTGAAGTCACATTTGGCTCTATTTGTTCGCCAAACCAGCGAAACGGTTATAATTCCACTACTGATTAACGCAATTGACTTAATTCTTGGTTTGAGTTGCTTTGGTGTCTGTTTATAACTACTGAAATTACGGCGAAATACATTGTTCTGGATCAGTTTTGATAATCTGTCAAAAAATCGATAATTAGTAATCACAAAGAACAACAATTCTAATTATTCTGCAAAGAGTTAGACCAAATCATGACAAGAATATGTCATTAAAATGAAAGGTCAATCAAAAGCAGTATCAAGCAATAATTTAATATACAAAAAGTTTTAGAAATGGTTCAATGTCCAATTTCATACTGGATCTTCTACTTCAACAAGCCTTCCAGACCAAACTTTATGACCTAGCACATTTAGAACCCTGTACTTAGAATTTCGCTTTCATAACAAAAAATTTAATAAACGAAAAATCTGGAATACATTTAAATGTCAATCAAAGTTAAATCGATTGTAATTTATTTGTTGAAAATAATTTGAACGAGAAATCAATATCACACAATTGATCATGATCAGTTTGGTGGGTAAAGTGTCAGGGAAATGAAACGGACACGAAGATGCAAGTGATAATGACCTTGTTCGGTTAATGGTCTGACAGATGGTCGGTCGCAGACAACAAAACATTTCAATACTTTATATAAACTCAACATTTATGTCAATCAATTGTAAAATATTCTAAAAGTTGACTACAATTAACAATCAAATCAAAAACAGTAACTGATTTGTCAACGGATCCATAGAAGACGTACGGATTGGCAGTCGATCTGAAAGTGTTTGACTCACGAGTGGTCATCAGTTGTGAACACGTATTGCGTGAAAGGCAGAGACACTTAAATCTCATTGTTTTCAAACATTGGCCGACAATTAAATCATTTTTGGTCATGGCCTCGGCCGAAGTTATTGTCGACAGATATATGGACCTAATTATCGTAAGTCGCGAAGTGATGGCCACTCATTGTCACTCTTATATAACTTGTTGTTCATTTGACAGCAAAGCGAAACCTTCGAGGAATCTTTCGCCGGTTTCGTCTTGGAATGGGATGAAAGTCAGACGCACACCATTAAGACCTATGAGGAAGGCATGAAGAACCTGATCACTGAACTCACTGCGGACAACCTGGAGGTCGGTCTTAAGCACTACATTGATGTCTGCGGTCGTATTGTGAGCCACAAACAGAACCACACTTTACTTCAGATGCTTGAGTTCGCGGCTCAGAGTAATCTGATTCCACCAAAGTATGAAAATCGGTACCTTTTTGTGACCTCTGTTTGACACTTGTCCTCTGTTCCAGACTGGTCTGCGAAGGACTGTTGACGTCAGAGCGACTTCACTACAAGAACGAGACCTTTTGGTGCAATGCGTTTGCTTTGATCCGTAAAATCATTGGAACCATTGACTACAAAGGAGTTCGCGATTTACTCAAAATCATATTCGACAAAGTGAACCAAATCGTGGCCAAAGATAATGTTTCGGTTCTTAAACAGCTTAATGTCTTATATCAGGTAAGAATTTGTTTGATCTTTTAGTTTCCCTAATAAACTGCTCTGTTCAATAGGTCTTCGATTATATCTTTGAACGAAACAATTGTCTGCTTCCGGCTTATCTTATTCTCGATGAGATACAGAAGAAGGGCAAATGGACTCATTGGGTATTTTATTCTAATCAAATCAGTATTTAATATTGGTTTTCATTTACAGAAATTTGCTAAATTGATAAATGTATTTGTGAATAGTTTTCGACCGACTGGTTAGTAAACTAGTTGTCATCAAAAAAAAACTTGATCTAAAATATTGTTATGAACAGCACAAATGGTTTCGACCGCCGGTCGCTCTAAACTGCTGCCAATTGTTGGCCATTCTTCGACCGCTAATAACATTTGGAAATTAGATGCGGTGACAGCAAAGTTCCATTTGAGAGGACTTCTGCCTTACAATAAGGAACTATTGGAACCACAGTTAGGTCTTCTAAGATATGTTTTGGAACAGCCGTGCAGTCGAGATATGGTCACTGCTATGCTCTCACTCAACAACAAACAAAAGCAAAGAAACTTCATTCTCGAGGAACAACTCGTCGAACTCATCATAATAGCTATGGAGAGATCAGAAAACGACGTCGAGATGGGAGAGACGGGCGAACAGGGATATAATCCGACTTATTTTCTGTGGCAACACATGTCAAGTCATTTAATTTATTTCGTTTTGTTTCAATTCGCGTCTTTTCCTCATATGGTTCTTCGTCTACACGAAAGTCTTAGCCAAAAGAATCTACGAAGAAGTCGAGAACATTTGATGTGGATTTTACTGCAATTTTTGAGTGGTTCCATCCAAAAGAACCCACTCCAAGATTTCTTGCCCATTATGAAACTCTATGATCTGCTATACCCTGAGAGAGAGCCGCTTCCAGTGCCCGACAGCAGCAAATGGACGTCTACTCATGCGATGGCCGCCGCGTCTATTTGGATCCATTTGATGAAGAAAGCGGAAACAGATTCTGTCAGTCTTCAACGACCCGTTCCATTGGCGCTCAAGTCTCACATCGACTTCTTGCAAGAGAGTCTCAACAATTGCAACAATCTGTCGATCACTCCAAATGATTATCGAGTGATTCTTCTATGCAACGCCTGTATGAATACCTTAATGCCAGTCAATATCAATACATCTTTCCATCCAATAGACAGCACAAACTCGCAATTTTTTGAGCGACCGATTCATATTCTGGTTGAATGTGTTCAGGGACAGAGAGTTGGCGGCAATACCTCTGAATTCAGTCCATCATCGGCGCCAATAAATCCGTTTTCAGTCACTGTTTTGGATTCTCTGACAGTTCACACGAAAATGAGGCAATTATTCTGTTATCTGAATGCAAACTAAAGTATTTATGAATTTAGTTTAATTCATAATATCGCGGGTCAAGTGATGAAATTGGCTCAGAACAAGTCGACTGTTGGTCTCTCACCAACTCTTGTCGAGACCTACTCACGACTTCTCATATATAACGAAATCGAATCCTTGGGTATAAAAGGATTTATGAGTAATGATTGTTGTCTTTTATCTCGATGTTACAGACTATGTCATGGAATTCAATACTAATTCCTATTCTCTGTCTATTAGGCCAACTGCTCAACACCGTGTGGCGAAGTCAGGCCTGGGGTATACTTCACACTCTGCTCGAGATGTATATTTATCGGTTGCATCACATCAACGCTCACTATCGCATCCAACTGTTGGGTCATCTGCACAGTCTGTCCAATGTGCCTCAAACCAACCAAGTTCAACTCCATTTATGTATGGAAAACACTGCCCTCAAACTTATTTTAGGGCTGAGTAGTGCTGAAGTGCTTTCAATACCACAATATTCTCGATTCCAAAACGAGCCAAAAGGACTGATATCTACTGAATCTGAAGAACTCAACAAAGCGTTAGTGTTGACTCTCGCCCGAGCTATTCATGTGACCGGTTCTGAGACATTGACCGCCGCCTGGGTTAAGGAGATTCTGCAGAATATAATGCAGAGCACAACCATTCAGTGGTCGAGCTTTACGTTGCAATGCTTC
This sequence comes from Hemileius initialis, assembly GCA_033995645.1. Classification (NCBI taxonomy): domain Eukaryota; kingdom Metazoa; phylum Arthropoda; class Arachnida; order Sarcoptiformes; family Hemileiidae; genus Hemileius; species Hemileius initialis. Next base: position 4,972 of record JAUJYQ010000037.1, on the reverse strand, counting down.
CCGAATGTGATCAGTGAGTTCTATCAACAGTTCCAAACTGGTCAGAAGGAGAATAAGGCTCAGTTGAAACGGTCGGTCGAAGAGGAATATCGAAAGTGGAAGACAATGAGCAATGAAAATGATATGTTAAAGCATTTCTCATTGCAAGGAACACCTCCTCTGTTCCTATGTTTGTTGTGGAAAATGCTTTTAGAAAACGACAGAATCAATCCGATCGCCTACAAAATTCTTGATCGGATCGGTGCCCGAGCTCTGTCCTCTCACATGAGAACATTTGCTGACTTTTTGGTCTTCGAATTTGCTAACCTTGTGGGCGGACAACACGTCAACAAATTCATCGATGCTCTAAATGATCTGATCTGGAAATGTCATGTCATCACTTTGGACAGACTTCTGCTCTGTTTGGCGCTCAGGAGTTTCGAGGGCAACGAAGCACAGGTCTGCTTCTTCATCATTCACATGCTTCTGCTCAAGCCGTCCGACTTCAAGAATCGGGTCTATGAGTTCGTCAAAGAAAACAGTCCCGAACACTGGAAGCAATCCAATTGGCACGAAAAACATGTGGCATTCAATAGAGTATATAAATTAATATTTTATATTCTTGCAATTTTACTCATGATATCTCTTTTTAAAAGAAATATCCCGAAAAGTTTTACTTCGAAAGTCTTCAAGAGGTTGGCGGACAGAACAGCCAACACCAGTACTTACCCGTCTATTTCAGTAACGTTTGTTTGAGATTTCTGCCGGTTTTGGGTAAATGTTTGCATTGTTGACAAACCATTATATGATTTCTTCTTTAGACATAATTATCCACCGATTCCTTGAGTTGCCGTCCGGTTCGATGTCCAATATCGTGGATCAGTTGCTCGACCAGTTGGGATGTCTATACAAATTTCACGACAAACCAATCACTTATCTCTATAATACTCTTCATTATTATGAAACAAAACTCAAAGAGAAGCCACAACTGAAACGGAAATTGGTTTCTGCGGTCATCAACTCATACAAAGAGATAAGACCTCGCAATTGGGCGCTGAGTGAGGCGTATCTTAATTACATGCAAAGAGTCAACGACGACATCGATTGGACCCCAGGTTTTGCAGACAATCTGTTTTTGTTAATTACAATTTGTTTGTAATAATTTAGGTCTCGATTATTATATTCATTTGATTGGACGAGTTGTCGACACTCTGAGTGGTCAGAAGAGTCCGTTCCCTCACACAGACTATCGCTTCAATGAGTTCCCGAACGCGTCATCGCATGCATTGCACGTGACTTGTGTTGAACTGATGGCACTTCCCGTTAGCGCCCAATCTGTGGCCAACTCGTTGCTCGATGTTGTCCTAATTGGACACAAGATATTGACCAGAAATAACATCGAAATGTGGATGAATGCCATCGGCTTAGTGTTGACCGCTCTGTCCGAGTCTTACTGGTCGGTCCTCAACGACCGCATCCTTGAGATGATGCAGAGCCCGATGCTCGACAACAACGCCAACCCTTTCGATCTGATGGACTTCACCAACAGTCACACCTCGATGAATGAGATGCAGTGCAGTTATCTGATTGCGCTGACCCATGCGGTCTGGCATCACGCGAGCGTCGGGCAGATCAGTCTTATGCCGCAGTTCCTCAAAGACAAAGTCAAACCTGTCATCAAAACCGAAGACCAGTTCATATTCATCTGTCACATCGTCGGCCCATTCCTCCAACGTTTCTACGCCGAGCGGACCCGTTGTGTGATGGATGTGACCATCGAATTGTACGAAATGCTAGAAATCATTGACAAGAACTGCGAAAAGTTTCGATTCATTGATCCAATTTGTGATCTTCTCTATCATATCAAATGTGAGACAGACTTGAGTTTCAAATAGTTTATTGAAATCGGATTCACTTTACAGATATGTTTACCGGCGATACCGTCAAGAATGAGATCGAGAGATGTATTCGAAACCTTCGACAACAGCTTCAGATGCGTCTCCGGTTCATCACTCACATCAACATCGATGAAGTCTCTGGAATGACCTGAAAGTTATTGAACGCTTTCACTTATGTATTATAGTTTCCATTTTGGACTCAAATGATTTGTAAATAAATATAATGATTAGAAAATGATCTCAAAAGGAAAGGGAAGGCTCTGTAAGTTTGGTTTGGTCTCCAACACTCGATTCAGGACATGGATGACACCGTTTGTGGCCATGACATCGCATTCGGTGACTCTGGCGCTGCCGAACCGAACCCTTCCATTGAATGATTTGTGGACTGAAAGCAGTGATCCATCGATGGCTCGAATCTGTTGAGAGTTGAAGATGAGAGGAGAGGTGTCGACACCCGAACAGCAAAGGATTTCAGGCAATATATAGCTTCTGATGAACTTTTCTGCCTCAGACTTATTCTTGAGCAAAGTTTCGATCTCTTTTTCGGTCAGATCGTTGGTCAGAGTTTGATCGGTCGGCGCCAACAGAGTGTAAACACCTTCTGATACCTCGTTTGCGATTCCACTGATGTCAATGATTTTGGTTAAAAGCGAAAACTTGTCCTTTGATTGAAGAACTTGTGTCAGATTTCCTTTGGCCGGAGCTATGAATCGGTCGACCAAATGAATGTTTGCGCCGCAGACCTGACTCTGAGCTACAATTTTGCCGCATTGGGCGGTCACTGTCGGCCTGAATCCGAAGCCCGCAATGTCTCCAAAAGAGTTGATTCGAATTTGGTTTCTGTCCATTGCGTTAAGCATTTGGTCGCTGTTTATGGTCAGAGAGCGGATCTGCGGTGAGACCACATGGTATTCGAGCGCTTCTTTGCTGTTGTTCTTGATTTGTTGAAATTTGTTGTCAGTCAAGCCTTTGATGGCATCGATGGTCGGTATGAAGAACGACACGTTGTGCAATCCGTCCCAGTTTTGCAGAAGACCTGACTCTTTGATCAAATCGAGGTATTGTTTCATTCGGTTCTTCTCCAAGTACTGAGAGATGGGTTGAGACCTTTCCGATGTCATCACTCCATCGATGACATGAATGACACCATTGGTTCCCAATATATCGCTCTCAACAACTTTGATGCCATCGATTTCGAACCTATTGTCTACTCTTTTGATCGGAAGGAAGACATCGATTGAGTTCTTGACGGAACCCAAGTCTTTGATGGCAGACAAGCATAAAGTGCTGTCAATCACATGATTCATGAGAAGTGGTTCGACACACGACTGGCCGTTAAGAAGTCTTTCCAAATACAACTGATCCAATCGGAGGAAAGCATCGTTCGTCGGCGCCACAAGTGTCAGCGATTGCTTCTCATCGGCCAATTTGTCGACGAGACCAGTCTTGAGGAGCACTGAAGACAATTTCAATCAGTTTTATAAACAATAATCTCTTTTCTTCAAAACTCACTGTTCTTAAGGATAGAAAATCGGGGGTCTTTATCGATGATATCACTGATCGATTGGTTGGCGATCGGCATAACTCTGTCCAGAATGTGAATCATTCCGTTTGTCGCGTGATTGTTGGCCGAAACTATAGGCGCGCAGTTGGCGGTCACCACCCGTTTGGGACTGTACTCATTGAAGATGTTGATCCGGATCTTTCTCGACGGACTCAATGTCTGGATGAGCTGATTGTCCACGAAATCGCCAGTTCTGAAAATTCCAGGAACCAAATGCATTGACATCACTTCGGACACCTTATTGCCGAGTTGGCGGCGCTTTCGCACCGGTGCCACACCTGAAGAAGTGGTGTCTGTCTCGATCTCATTCTGATAGAACAAATCAAATTAGATATACATGATTTACATGAGATATCGATCTTCTATACCTCGACTTTGGTGTTATCGTCTTCGAACTCTATAAGAGAGTCATCAGTGATGGCAAACACTGTCAGGTTATCGGATCCAAACTTCTTTGATAAACCAATTCTCTCAATGAGTCTAAGCATTCGACTTGATTTCAGATCTTTCATTGTTTGGACCAAATCTTTCAAATCAACTAAACACGAATTCGTTAATAATTGTTCTGATTATGAATCGCGACAAACCTTGAGTGCAATATTTATTGGACAATCTCTTGAAGCCGTGACAGCACTGGTGCTTAACAATCGTGGTCTTGTTCTCCCGACCCCTCAATACCCTTTGCAATCAGAAATTTCCAATCATTTTGTGGTCAACGAAAATCTCATTAATTGATACTCACTTTGAGACACAGGTATAGGAAGTGTCAGATTCTGAGCAATGAGATGACTGAAAGCTAAAGAAGCGGTTGAGTGAGTGTTGGGCTCTCAAGTCGAAGCCGTCTTCGGTGTCAATCGCTTCCGATTTAGTACTATTGACCGCATCTTTGCCTTCAATTACTCGCCTTTCAATGCAAACGTTGGGTCTGTTCCCAGAAATTATAATATTAATTGAAATGTTTATGAAAAACAAAAATGAACTTGATCATTGGCAATGTGCAACAAGCACAAAAAGTTATGTAATTACATGCAATCCTAAGTTTATTCAAGTCATAAATCTTGCTTTGATTTGCAGATTGCAAGACAATCTGGTCGTGAGGTCTCAAATTGATATAAGATTTTATATATAGATCATTATTCAAGAGTATTTTAACGCGTGGGTCGACATTAAATTCGGTATATCAGATGTGGTCACATGAAATGTCGTTTTTGGAATATCAACTAAAAGAGTTGAATATGAAAGTTTATATAATTTTATTAAAATACTACATTCGATAACCTATCAAAAAAGTATAAAACATGATATAAAAAGTAGCCAGGTCATGGCCAGAAAAATCACCGAAGTTCCGAAAAAAAAGTTTGTTTTTTGAAATTATCTTATCCAGTTGTGCTAAAAATCTTAAACTTCCATATATCGAAGAACCTGATTACCCGACTCGATCGCCGAAAAAAAAATATTGATCGGTCATATGGTTTGGCTACAAACATCAATGAAGCGTTCCAATAAATTCGTGTCTAACTAACTCAGGTCA